>CM021100.1:609450329-609468271 GCA_007115665.2 Sequoiadendron giganteum | reverse complement strand
TAATTAGGAGATTGATGTGGCCAATACCTTGGAGAATATGAAATGATTTCTATGACTATGTATATTTTTTTTCTACTTGTTTTCTATTCACTCACTATTTTTTGGCTTTTGGTTGTTGCTTATGCTTTATTAAATATTCTCTTTCGTATCATCATTTAAATGATGTAATGTGATGTAAAGGGTTTTGGGTCACTTTAAAACATATTTTCCCCACATAATCAAAACATTATGTTTAATGAATATGATAAAAAAAATTAGTATAATTTAGAGATGTGATATATCATGTAACATAATAGTTGATAAAGTGCATCATATATGTTACTTTAAAATTGACATGTTTATCTTGAAAACCCATTTGATGGAATATAATCATGTGCCAAAGCCACCAAAATAAGTAAAGTGATCATACAATCCTAATTAAGAAAACAACCACATGAAATAACCTTGTGCCAAAAAATAATAAATTATAATTTTATCTTTTTGAGCATGGAGATTTTCACCCTCCCATCCTAAAACATAATTATATATTTCCCTTACCAAAAATCTAAAGTTTACTATTGTCACCAAGGATAAATTATCCTCTATCATTAGCTAAATATGATGAAAACCACTCCTTTTGAGGATTCATATGGCATAAGCAACATTAATCAATCAACCAAGATTCATCACTAGTAATATTAGTAATTATGATTCATTTGTAAGAGCCCTCTCTATTAGGGTATCTCAAATTATGTATTCTAACATGAGTTCTTGTCCATGGAGGATAATTTAGGGGACCCTCCTAGGGCCCCCTCAATCCAAAAACTTGGGTCTACAATCTCATCACATGATAATATGAACCTAATATTTAGGAAAACAATGCTATTCAAAATGGCTCAAAAGAGTGGCATGGTAATATCAATCAAAATTGGGTTGAATGGATCACAAGGCAATACATATCAAGAGGTAAAAGTGTGGGGTAGTCTAGGGTTTCATTTTTTGAGGAAGGAATTATGTGTGTTATGAACCTAATATTTAGGAAAAAAACTCTATTCAAAATGACTCAAACGAGTGGCATGGTAATATCGATCAAAATTGGGTTGAACGGGTCACAAGGCAATAAATATCAAGAGGTAAAAGTTTGGGGTAGTCTAAGGTTTCATTTTATGAGGAAGGCATTAATATTGTTCTTTCAAACTCACTAATAAATAAAGTTATTTCAATTATGGAGAATGCTTTGCTATGTTCTTTTATTTCTATCCTAACATAGATTTGTTTCAAAATTGGGCCTTTGAGTCCTAAAATGTAAAAGGAAGTGTTCATGTCAGTGCAATGGATGATGATTTTTTTTTCTTTGTTGCTCAAGAATATATGTTAAAAGTGTTAGCTTGTGGTCCTTATTCATTTGATTGAAATAAATGAAATGAAATCTCCTTATGTAAGTGGAAACTAAGCTTTGATCCATCTATCGATCAATGTGTTGTGGTTCCAACTTGGGTTAGGTTACTATGACACTCTTTAGAATTTTGAAACCCAAATATTTTACAAAGTATTGCTAGTTATTTTGGTCAGCTTCTAACCATAGGTAAAGTGACTTTGGAGAAAACTAGACTAGTGTTTGCAAGATTTTGTGTAAATGCAAAAATGAACAAGGTACTACCTACACATATCACTCTTCAATCCAAGTTTGAAAGTTGGATACAATAGGTTATTTATGAAAAATTTAGGCCCCCTTCTGTCAAGTCTATGGAATGTTTTGACACCTTATTAAAAAATTCCTGAAACCCCTTCTTATATTTATTGAACAAAAAATAAGGAAGTTTGTGAAGAATTCAAAGACTACCATTTTCATCAAGACATAATGAGGATCATTGATGAAAAATAAGATGGTCATCACTATTTGGTGGTGAGGGATAAGGTGTCAGTTGAAAGACTCCAAAAAAATCAAGAATAATACCTAAATAATAATAACATGAGTAATAATCCTCTTCATTCCATGGATATGGGAGAAAAATTAGAAATCTCTACTTTATAGGAAGTTAACACTAGCAATTCTAGTAAATATGACAAGGATGAAAATATGGCCAGTTGATGGGAAATGGGAGATCATTACTAGATGAGTCTCAAAAGTCTATAGTAGAGAATCAAGAACTCCTCATAAGGTTTTCCCATCTCAATTTGAAGGAATGGAGGAAGGGGAATTACTAGAGAACCCAAATGATAAGGAAGCATCACAATGTGTTGATAAAGAGGGAAGGGAAATATGGTTGGTTAAAAGTAAAAGTAACAAACTCAAAGAATTATTAGTCAAGTAATTTCCCCATTATCGATTATAAAGAAATAAATCTAAGAACAATACAAACAAATAAATCATAAACAAGGAGTTTTGATGAAAAATCCCTTACTATAATTATAAATTTTGATCATATCAATAATACTTTGGTCTTACCCACTCAATTAGATAAAGAGAATCTATCCCTTATGGGTAAATATTGGACTTTGGTTGGGAAAGGGAAGGGAAAAAAAGTAAAAATAAATAAACTTGAAAACTAGTAAATGTGGGTTCAAATATTAGAGTGTGTCACCCTACTCAAAGGGAAACTAGATCAAGAGAGATTGCTAAAGACATTTCTAATGGGAAACAATGAACTGTTGGCAGTTTTTGTCATTGATGTCAATACTTGAGGAGATTTGTGTGAGATTGTTGGCATTTTTTGGTATCAATGTCCTTGCTACAATTGGTATTGATTGTCATTGTTGAAAATATTTAGTATTGGCTAACATTGATGTATGGAAGGGTTGTTGAAGATCATGGTTGGATGTCATGCCCTATCTGATAGTTGTTGAAGTTTATGGTTGGATGCCATTGAGTATGGTTTATGTCAACAGAGTTAGTTTCATAATGATATATTGCAGATTGATCAGCAAGAATCTGTAAATTACTACCGATAGTGATATGCTCAGGCGTCCACATGTCCGTCTCCCAATGTTCCGAGAAAGCGTAAAGGTTGAAAGAAAGATTCGTCTTCCGCCAAACTGGTTGCCATTTTGTCTGTGGCGCTGCCGAAAAGTTGTTCCTGGATAATGCCCATCTCCACCGCCGGGAAGATATGGTTTAAAATCTTGATCCAAATTTAGTGCTTGTGGATTCTTTGACCCATAATTTTATGAGTCACCAGTGTTACCGGCGAGATTCTGCGAATCATAAGGCTGGTGGCGCTGGTTCATCTGGTCCGGAAACGCCCAACATTGATGTCCTGGCCTTTGGCTATGTGAATGTGTTCTCAACATCCTGCGGAAGCATCTCAATTCCCGCTTCCATGTGCTGAAGTGCGTCGCGTCGACATGCGTTACCATATATTCGACGCTGTGCGTTCTATGCTTCCAATTCAAGCCTGACTTGGCCATTTCCAGGTTAGCCAGTCGGTGCCAGAGAGAGCAAAAGGTGGCGAAGCAAGAGCTGATGTCTCATAAAACATCCCAGCGTGATATGCATGATGGAATTGCCACTTTGGTGCTGTAGCTGTTCTGAGCTGATATTCTTTCGGTGTCAGATATACGGCCGGCTAACCCTGGTTATTTTCCTTTTCTCAGCTATGTTTGGGAGTTCACCAACAATTGAAGATGTGTCAATAGATCAACTCATCTATCCCATTTTGGGACCAAAGCATCAAGCAGATTCAATCAAAGTATGCCTAGGCTTCCACTAATCTCGGTATTTCCATGCTCTACATGCTCTCGATGTTAAATTAGGTTGATATGTGCAAATGTGTGAACTATTTTGGATCATATTGGAATATGTAATATAGTTTTCTTTAGTCCTCTCTATCATTGGGATAGGACCACATTATTATTTGGTGGTCAAGTTTTTGAATTCATTATGTATCTTCTTTTGGCTGACCTAATTGAAGTTTTGAAGTGTTGTGGTGGATATAAATACAAGATCATTTTGGATGCAATAAGATGGAGAAGTGTACAAGTGTGAAGAAGAAAACTTGAGTGGAATGTATTGAATATCTAGTAGAGTAAGTGCTACATTGTAAAGAGGAAAGATCAGATTTTATACAACACCTCAGTCAATAGAGTGTTATGTTGACAAATATTGTAATTCTCTCATAAATTTTATGTATCCTGCTCTGAGATAGTGAATCTCATTAGGTGCTTGTATCTTACATCTGGAGTTGTGTTTGCTTCACTCCTACAAGTCCTTTGTATCTTGCACTAAGGTAGTGAGCCTTGGTTTGCAAGTCCTTTTAGTATTGATCCTTTATATTTTGAGTTAACTCTCGCCGTGGTTTTACCTCATTAGGTTTTTCACATAAATATGGTGTCTCCTTGTGCATGTGTGTGTTCTTTGTTTCTTTCTCATTGTTGCTAATTTGATTAGAGTTTGAACTGATGTCTTTCTTTGTTGAATTTGTTGAAGGATTAAACTTCTATATCTTTCTACTGATGTGCTTAATGGTTTTTAGTTGAGTTAAGAAGTATGTTTTGGGCTAAAAAATTCTAAGTTTCAGAAGAGTTTAAGTTTTTGAGTAGGCCGATTCACCCCACTCTCAGTCTCCAAGAGTGTTTAAATGTACCCTAGAGGTTTCTTCCTCTAATAAATATAAAATGATGTGTTGTAAGAGACTAACTAGGGGGGTCCCTTTCCCCTATTGTAAAATAATAACTTGTTCTTTGCCTCAAAATAAAAATGGTTTTATAAAAAGAGAGCTAAGGGGTTTGTTTCTCTTAAAATGGAATCCAAAGGTTGTATCTTCAAGTGAATATTATTGGTCAAAATTATTGTAATTAGAGTTAAAAAAAATAATAATATCATGGAATATTAGAGGATGAATATTCATGATCACTATCAATTCAATCTAAAAAATTACATTCTTGATAACACAGTTGATATAATTTTCATTCAAGAGACTAAAATTTTGGACTCAATATTTTATAAAAATTTAAATAAGGTTTGGCTTGGGGTGGATTATACTATTATCCATATTGAGAGGGCTTCAGGATGCATTACAACAATGTGGAACCATTCAATCTTGAATAGGAAATTTATTGAATCTTCAAAACATTACTTGGTTTCTTTATTCACTCACATATTGATTCAAGAATTATGGATCTTGGAAAATATCTATGCCTCAAACTCTAAAGTAGCTAAAACAAAGTTATGGGAGAAGCTTACTTATATTATCAAAAAATTACCTAAACAAAAATGGATGCAAGTTAGACTTTAATATTCCTTTATATCCCTCTAAAAATATTGGGGGTTTAGAAGATTACTATATAATATGGTTAATTTTTCTTATTTTCTAACTGAAACTAGCCTTGATGATGTTGTGTTGAGTGGAGGTTCCTTTAATGTGGGCCTCACATCTTGAATTTATGAGTGAGTTGGAGGATTGGTGGAAAATTATAATCAAAGGCAGTGATATTTTTTTCATAGCACAAAGATTAAAGTATGTCAAAGAAAAAATTAAGAGATGGAATAAGTTAACTTTTGGAAATGTGTTAAGTCAAAAGTACAATATCAAGAAGGATGAAAGAAGTTCAAGACAAAATGCCTCAGGGTATCCTTGATTGGGAAAATTTTCAACAAGATAAAAACCTTAGAGAATCATGACACAAACTTTTGTTAAAATAAGAGATCTTCTTGAAGAAAATATCAAGGGTTCAATGGCTTAAAAAGGTGACAAGAATACTATATTTTTGTACCAATCTACTTTGTATCAGAGGAAAAGGAACACTATTATCAAATTATTGGATGAAGAGGGAAACATCTTCACTTTAGATGATCATCTTTGTTTTATTTTCACTAATTATTTCAATATTCTTCTTTAAGAACACTAGCATAATCCTACACTTCTCTCTAGTATGTTGGATTTCATTCCTCTTATCCTCTCAAATGATGATAATGAGGATATGATCAAAGAAATATTTAAAGATAAATTTAGGCTAGCTAACTTCTCATTTGGAGCCCACAAGGCTCTAGGATTATATGGGTTCGATCTCTCCTTTTTATAGGAATTTTGGGATATTGTGGGAATTGATATCATTGCTACTACTAGAGATTTCTTCAAGTTGCCTAGAATTATGAAAAACTCAACAACACCCTCCTTGTGTTATTTCCTAAGAAAAGAGAATCTATTAAGATATTATTTTAGACCTATTAACCTTTGCAATATCATTTATAAGATATTTTCAAAGCTAGAGGTGAATAGAATTAAACCCTTTTGTTATAAGATTATATCCCAACACCAAAAAGGCTTTGTTTCTAGTCATTAAATTATGGATGCTACTTTGGCAACTCATGAAATTATCTATTCTATGGATAACAACAAAAATAATGATACAAATATTAAAATTGAATTATCTAAGACTTGTGATAGAGTATCTTGCGACCTTCTTTTTGATGTTCTAAAAAAATGGATTCCAAGGTAGAATTCTCCAAATTATTCAAGAGTTTGTGAAAAATATTAAATTCTTGATTATTGTTGATGGAGTCCCAAGGGGTTTTTAGTAGTGGTTGAGGTTTGAGATAGAGAGAGCCTCTTTCTTATTATATTTTTATATTATTGGATAAATTCCTTAAAATAAACATCTCCAACTTTATTGAGGCTAATATTCTTATGGGCATGAAACCAACTTGGATAATTAAATTATTTAATTAATAGTGATGAAGGGGTGATTAGTGATGATGATGGGATGATAAATTTAGAATAATGTGTTAGAAATTTTAAGGTTTCTACAAGTTTTATATTTATCCAATGGATATACATGATTCTCATGCCTTAGTGTATATCTTGAACATAGATGCAGGTGTGTATACCTTTGCTCCTTTTTCAACAAACAAAAGTGTATACATTGCTCTAGAAGTATATGCCTAGCTTGTAGGTATATATAAATGATGCACTTATACATACATTAAGTATATGTTATCTAAAATATGAAACCACATGCATATACCTTGGATCATTTATATTTCATATGTATACACTATAAAATTATGAATATAATTCCAATGTACCTATAAAACCCCTATAAATAATTTTGTATATATTTAAAATATATGTATGTATGTCCAATATTGACTGCATATATGCCAAGAAAAATAAAACAATATATATATATATATATATATATATATATTCAAAAATAAAAGTTTTGTATACTTCCTCATCATTTTTTTCTTGCATACTAGTGCAATCATCCATAGAGTATGGATTGTACAACCATAAGTATTATGTATAGTTCTATGGAGCTTTGTACAACAGTCCACATCCTACATGAAAAATATATAAATTTTCTTGTCAACAAAAGGACAAGTTTTACATATTAAAATTCATTTCTTGGCTACTCCAAACACAATTGTGAGCTCCATTTCACTTCTAGGCACACCTATAAAATTTTGATTATTAATGCCATTTAAAAATATACAAGAACTAGTTATTCAAAACAAACCAAAAGGATCACACGAAAAAAATGAAGCTAGGTAAGGGTTCTAGTCCCTAAAATAGTTTCTAAAATGTAAGTAGTAATCTGAAATTGAAATGGAAACTAATACAAAGCACAAGATTCCTATTCCAAACTACTATAAACCTCTAGATATAGCTCAAAAAAAGAGTTCAAAACAAGAATAACATCAAACACCAAAGTAAATGCTACCAATTGTTAGGAAATAATGTATCATACCCACATTATTAATTCATTTCCTACATAACTCCATGAGAGAAAAGCATGCATGCAAGTAACCATAATGCATAGATCAAAATAAACAATCCACAAGGTAACACAAGATATACCTTGGGAAACTCCTCAATAGGGAAAAACCCAGCCTCCAAAAGAATCCATACCCCATCTATTATTCAACAATAAAACAACACATTCACTCACAAGAGTTATCATGAATACTTATGAAGCACCAGGCCTCTCCAATGCATCCTCCATGTGTCTAAGCATGAATCCACACATCCCATCCCATGCTTCACATATGCACTCCTCAAAAAGACTCAATAATGATAGGTCACTCACCTAGCCAACCTTAACCACTAAACATGTGCTTGCTTTTATAGACTCAAACTCACACAAATACAACCAAGTGGTAAGATAAAACCATGTACCACAAAACCACGTGAATACAAGACCACTGATCCTTCAATTAATATTGGGTACTAAGTTTTCAATTTATTTAATTCTTTCCCCAATATTAAATTATTATCTCATGTCTCCCACACATTAAATAATAAAACGATATTACAATACAACATAAAGTGGTTCCCAAATAATTACCTAGTGTGATCAACCACATCTCCTAGGTGCATCACAACTAAATAATTATTTAATTAGAACATTTAATAAATAACATTTTATAAAATGGTGTACAACACCATATACCAACATTCTCCCACTTGTTGTATATATTGCATAAGGGTCAATCAATGAAATACATCATATCCCTACATGAAATCACATGAATCTCCAACATACTCTCGTGCTCCATCAAGATACCTGCAATAAAAACCAAAGTGACCACCATCTTGAGAATTAACTCCTCTCATCCTCCAATATGCCACCTATGGAAGAAAGGGAACATGCCAAGGTGAAGATGCACCAATCCAAGAACACAAACATCAAATCCAAGTGATAAAAGGCTCTAAACAAGATACTATCAAAGGTGAAAAATCCACATGAATGGAAATAGAATCCACAACACAAGCTAATACATCCAACCATCCATACCTAATAGGTATCAATAACATAAAAAAACTCATGCCAACAACATATGCAACCCATAAACCACAATCACAAGCTCCATGTATCAAACTTGTCAATGAAGAACATACATATCTAGGAAGTCCCATTGCATGGGTAATGTCAAAGCATATCAAATCTACCAATCAACACTATATCAAGGTGTGATAAATAATCAGCAATGAAGTACCAATGAAAACAAAAATAATCCACACATACAACACAAACAACTACATAATTTCTCAAAACATGTCACCACAATCCTCCCAAGTCATAAGAACATGAGCTTCTAGGAAGGAACCATAGAATGAAGAGAGAAAACCTATAATTCATAACATGTCCTTATACCAACACCTCAAAGTGCAACGTTGTGTCAAGTATGATCTCCTAACAATCCCAAATGAGAAGCCTAAACAACACTTAAAATAACGTTCAATCTCTTAGATCAAACACAACATATGAATCATGTAAAATGCCAACATGGATGTAAGCATCTCAAACCAAGAAGATCAAACTCAAAGTATCCATTCCTAAATGAGGAAATCAGCCCATAAAAAATATCCTAAACTCCTCATCGATGAATGATAACATAAACTCAAAAGCACAAGGAGATAACCATGCTAAGAATCCATCGAAATGAATTGTCCAAAACTATATATCCATAGCTCAAGATCCGTATCTATGAAAGATAAATAATAAAACATAACACATCTAAAAATAAGATGGGCAATACCTATTAGATAACAAACTACTGAGTAGACCAAGAGTGGGGAATAAGAATGGTCCTCCAAGATAACCAAGTCATCATGAATCACTCCAAGAACAATACCCTTTACAAGTCCATCATGAACTCATGTCCATATCTAGGTGAAGGATCCTCAATCTTCCATGTTAAAATCTCCAAAGAGTAACCATCTCAAGAAAATGTCTCTAATCACAAGAGAACTCTAGCCTCACCCAAGTCTCCAAGTATCCATGAGCACTAGAAATTGATCAATCCATGTTAAGCTCCAAATGTAACACCACACTATTATGAAGCACCCAAGAAAATGACCAATGTACTCAATACCAGGAGAACCATCAAGATCAATGTCAAAATATCCAACCGCATAATCATGATCCTATCATGACATCATGATCTAACCATCTCTTCCTAAGAGATCACAAACACCAATGCATACTTCTTGGTCTCAAGAGAACATGTAGCATGCCAAAAATCTAATCTAGAATCAAGAGTACATCATGACATAGTACCAATCATACTTCAAACTAAGAATCAACATCTCCAATAACATTAAGATAACCATCTCCTGGTAGTGTACCTATTAATGTGAAAGGAACTCTTCTATAGCAACAAGATCTAAGAGCTCCTCCAAGAAATCCACAAACACTAAAGAAGATCATCACACCGATTATGAATCATGTTACTACCAATAGCTCCCATTGAACCATGATACCAAGCTACACATGGCATCATGACAACCATCTCCTCCATGAAGTGTTGGAAGATCATGCAGTTCAACAACATGAGCATGGTATGTACATATTGCATGATCCAGTGTAGTCATTGATCTCGACATTTTTGTGAATCATCCTAGCATGATTTAGAAGTGTTTTTTAATATATTTGTATAGGATAAGTTGATATGGAAATTATAGCTACTCAATTTTTTTCCAAGAAGTATCAAATCTGTCAGTACAGTGGTTCAGTGTGTCAGTTTTTGGGTTTGAAATCCACCAAAAATATCAATATCACTCTACAATTCTAACAGTAATTTGGTAAACATTAGATGTATCCAAATACAAGATATGTTTTTGATTGGAAAACTATCCTAGAAGATATGAATGACAAAGTTTAGTTATGTATATAATAATTATTTCTTGTATAGAGTATCAGTGAGGGAGATTTTGTGTTCCTTCGAGAATGAATATTTTATTTTGTGGTGTTGAATATAAGCTTCAAGATGTCGGTTGAGTAGGAATTTCATATGGGATCAATTTTTGAGTTCCACATGTGGTGAATTGGGTAAACATATGAAGGTTTTTGTGTTTAGGTCTTATTTGGGACCAACCTAACACGTTTGAAGGATTAATATGTGTTGCAATATTATGTAAGAACTATATTGGGTCCATCATGACCTCTCTTGATGTAATTTTAATTTTGAATTAAGGTGCAAGATGTGCATGAATTTTTTTGAGAATGACAAGTTCAAATTTTGTGTGTTACATCCAATTAGGTTGACCTAATTGATGTTACACTTGATATGAATATATATAGGAGTTTTTTTCGATGTTTTGGATGATGTGCAAGTGATAAGTGATAGATGACATGTATGGTGTACCACCTACATGTGTGTGATGCAAATGTGATCAGAGTTGTGAGAATTGTATGCATTTAGAGCAAAGCTAAGTATTGATCTAGATCAGTGTAAAGATTATTTTTGTACTTCATGGAACTATAATGCATCATAATGTAAATGTAATTGTAATAGTTCAATAGGTTGTAAGCTACCCCTTCTATCTTTTATCTTATTCTCTATGGGCAGTGATTCCACCAAATAGTGAGTCCACCTACAACAAGCGTTTCTATAATATACTATATCTGGATATAATATATCATGAGATAACACTCACCGTGGTTTTTTCCATTTTGGGTTTTCCACATAAAAATATTGGTGTTCATGTGTTGTGTGATGTTGTGGATGTTTCATTCTTTCATTCATTATTGCAGTTGAATATATTTTGGTAATTGGATGGATAATGTTTGAATTTTTTAATAGAATACTAATTCACCCCCCTCTCTTAGTATTTTGGGTGTTCAACAATTGGTATCAGAGCTTGGATCCCTAGAAGGAGCTTGACTAATTTGGGAAGATCTTAGAGATTGAACACATGGTTGATAGAAAGTTTCATATTCCTCCAGAAGAGATTCTCGCTATTGAATACACTGAAGAAGATTGCATGATTTCCAAATATGGAGAACTCAAAGCTGCTCTTAAAGATCTTAACAAAGTTGAAGATGAAAAAAATATCTAAAGGAAAATCTTAAGGAAGCAAATGACTGCATCAAAAAATTGAGAGAGCAAATCAAGAAGTTTAGAGAAAGACATAAGGAGGTCAATGAACAATTGAAGCAAGAAAATGAAGACATCACTAGATTGAAAGTGAAAGTGGAAGAAAATAAAAGAGCTAAGGAATATTTAGACACAATGGTGAAATGCAAAACTGATGAATGCATGAGGCTTGAACAAGAAGTGGTAAATCAAATATCAAATCTGGAGAAAGCAAGAAGTCATGAAGATAAATTCAAGACAAGTTCTACAATGCTTGATTAGTTGATTGCAAGTCAGAAAGCATTTAAAGACAAAGGTGGTTTGGGACTTGAAAAAGGTGAAAGCTCAAAAGAAGCTCAAAAACCTAATGGAAAGAAGATCAATGAACCAAAGAAGACTAAAGACAAGAAAAATAATGGCAAGATCTGAAATCAAAGAAACAAAGCTAGAAGACCCCCTACCAAACAACCAGATGCTCAAAGGTACCCATATTTCAATGGCATTTGTTATTCTTAAATTAAATATGGACATAGAGAAATGGAATGTAAAAGTAAAATGAATTAGAATGTTTCATCCTTTACTAGTCAATGCTTTACATGCAAAAAATTTGGACATAGAGTAAATGAATGTAGAAGTCAAATGATGAATGGATATAACAATGGTAGAATGATTCAATCCTTCAATGGTTACTGTTATACATGCTATGGATTTAGACACAAAGCTAACCATTGTAGATTTAAAATGAATGAAAGGAATAATGCTCAAAGAAATGTCATATGCAATAATTGCAATAATCCTAGACATATTGCTAAATTTAATAGAAGTGGAAACATAAGGAAGGATAATCCGATAAAGAAGAATGAGCCAATCAAAAAAATTGATTTGGTTGAAGTGAAGAAGGAAATGGAAAAGATTTGGAGGAAAAAAGAGGAGACTGAGAAAAAGGTAGAATATGTACCACCCTCTAGTGCACATGTTTCCTTTGATAACTAAGCCTATAGCTATGGATTAGGGGTAGCTTTGATGTATATCTTATGTCCCTCACTAGAAAATAGGTTTTGAAGCTATAACACAAGGATATGTCATGAAGAATGGAATGCTTAATTTATTGGGGAAGATTGCAGAAGTAAATATGCCAATGAAGAGATTTGTGGAGCTTGGGAAGGTGACTGTGGATATAGTTTTTAGGGTTACCAGATTTATGGTTTGAAGCATTTATTGTAGAATTAGGTCAAATTGAATAGTTATAAGAAAATTTGACAAGGAAAATTCATTTCATCAAAAGAAGTCAAAGGAGAATAGAGCAGTGAGAAGCAAATTTGAAGTGCAAAGGTGATTCAAAGCTCAAAGCATCAAAACTCTAGTTCAACAAAGCAAAGGAAAAGGTATTTAGCAATTATTACATACCCTAGTTTTTTGAGATTGTTGTTTGAAATTAGTTTGAATATCATTTACAATGACGACACCGAGGGTTGTAGATGTTTCACAAAAAAATTGGCCTAAGTTCAAAAGATACCCTATCAAAGCAATAGAAGATGACCCTATAGGCGCATTCTTGCGCATACCTTATAGGGTCTTACCAATCAAAGACAATAGGGCATAAATTCATGGAAGTATGGATGAGCACTCTCCCAAAAAGTTACTAGACCTATGGGTGAATTATTTAATTGGAGATGATTTCACCCTTAAGCCAGAATACCAAACCCTAGCTAAGAAGAAGTTGGATGTATGACAATGGTTTTTGAGTTTTAGCTATGATGAGAAGTATATTAGAATTACCTTAAGTAGAATTCATGACTAGTTTGTGTGGCTTGATGGCCCTCACATGATCACAAAGGAATTCATTAGGGAAATAACTGGTTTATGACCCACCAAACCAGTTCTAGTCTTCAAATATGTTAAGAACGAGGATGTAATGGAGAGAATGGGTGCAAAATTTGATCAAAGAGCCCTCACAATAAACCCTATCATAAACCTGATAGTTATATATGCAACTATTCTTATTGGATACGAAATCTATTACACCAATAAAGACAATTCATGTGGCACAAGACATGGTTAAGAGCAATGTTGATTTTGACCTCTATGAGTCCCTCCAACAACAACTGATGGAAAATTTGAAGGAAATTATGAAGAAGAAGTATGTATTCAAGTATGACACATGTTTATTTTTTTACTCTTTTACTTCTTGAGGGAGTTCCTATAATTGGAAAGGTCAATTGGTCAAGTACAAGGCCCATTACACACCAAATTGGAGATTATATGAGATTTCTTGGAGATATGAATGCCCATGATGATGCCCTTGCAACCTTATTTGCAATATTCCAAAGAATAATGAATGAGAGATAGATGATTCTTAGAAGTGTAGTGGAAATATACAAAAATGGCATCACTTTCCTAGTCTCCACAAACTTTTGCATGATGGAAGCATTAGATCTTAGGACCATTTGGGTTCCAAAACTAAGTTATGAAGTCTTAGAGGTAGAACTTGTTGGTTGTGTAGAGGTGTTGTTGAAAAGTCCTAAAGATCCTAATAGGCCAAGATATGGAACACATGAATAAAAATCAATGAAAATCCACCGAAAATTTAAGAAACCAGTGATAAGAAATAATTTTGACAAGATGCTTGGCATATATGCACTGTAACACCCCGTTGTGGAACCCGGAAAAATGTTATGACATTCATATAAACTACATAATAATATTTTTTTTTTGAAACATATTACATGTGACAACAACAACCATAAACATTTCAAGGTTCCACAACTACGCTACTATGAATAACAAAAATACAATACAATAGCCATATAATTAACTTACTCATGAGAAGTCGTGTCCAGATAAATATATCAATAATATTTTACATACAATAATTGTGATTATATCAAATCTCAGATTAATACAAATAGATACAAGGCATGCCATGCACATCATGAGTGTAATTCAATAAATAATGAGATAAGGAAAAGAAGACGTCCACACCACGAACTCGCCAAAGGAACTAAACTCTGCAACCATTGTGCAGTTTGGATCTAGCTGAGGAAACCTATCACGAACCAAATTCCTATAGGGGACCCAAGGGAGAATGTGGCACGTTCCTCCCAACCATGTGGAGCTCGAAAGCCCACCCCCCGTGCTAGGAGATAGATCAAGTCCTCAAGTCATACAAACCACAAAAGTGACAAAAAACAACACAAGGTCGATAATCACGACATCACAATTGACAAACTCCCAGTACCTTAGTTAAGGTTTTCACATAAATACCAACTTTCGAGAGGTTACCCATGCAACCACTTTCAGATCCGTCCCCTAATAGAAGCCACCCCTCCTAAGGTACAAATTCTCATAAAGATTACAACAAGAAGGCAATTATGCATGAAACATGAGCTTCTTAAACATTGAATTATAATCAATCAATTATATAAAAAAAATTACTGACATAACATGCATGGTGAAGAAGACACCGCTACAAAAAGACTCCATGATCATAGAGCTGACATTAACATCAAAATCCCCAATGTGGATCATAACAAGCATGGTCTATATTCTCGCAATTGCAAACATAATCCATCACAATAACAACACTCTCCAAGCCTCTAGGGAAACAAGATACTAACAACCATCTCAAAACAAAGCAGGGATAACACCAAGCAAGAACACCACATAACCCAATCCATGTATCATTATATAAGGACTCCAGTAAACATTACCATCCCAAATATTAAAACAAAAGAGTAATAAGCCATAAGTACCTACTTATAATTATAATACTTTTTCCATACTACCTTATAAATCAATACAATGTATAATCATTATAAGCAATGAGGAAACACAAGGTAAAATTTGAGCAAGGATCACATTCCCAATTGAAAATCAGCAAAATATGCCTTAACTTAGTAACAAAGAACAAGACCTTAGGAATACCATAAACCAAGACCCTTCCATAATCAAGAAATAACTCAACATAGGGAAAGCATTTAATTAGAATTAACGAATTCTAAAAGAAGATTCTACATCATACAAGACAATCTCAATGCTTTAAATACATAGAACCAACAAACATAAGTATTCTCATAAACAATATTCTATAATTCATAATCTATAAAATATTAAATCACCATCAATTACGTTTATTCCAACTCAAAAACCAATTTTGTTAATACAATTAACCATATAAAAGATATTAACATATACATATTATCAACCATATTATAAATCAACTAATGATCATAATTAAATATATTAGTGCATCTATATTAGTGATTATAATATAGGTTACTAATATTTATAATAATCTATATTATAAATTAATGTGGAGTTAATTTAAATAACAATATAAATTATAATTTCGAACCTATAATCCAAGTTTCGACGGTCTGATGTTTATAAACAATAACCAATACCATTAATAAATTAATACAAACATCATCCTATTTAAGTCGAAGATAACACAAGTTAGACCGTCGAGATATCAACGATGATCTCGTAGCATGCAAACACAAGGCAGGAGGATCCATGATGCCAGGAAGGTTTAAATATTAACATGACACAACTACCAGTTATCGAGATCACAAACATCAAGGCTTGTCTGACACCATGCAAGAAAGATACACGATGTCAGGAAGAAACTACAGAGGACAAACACTCAACAAATGGTGACTACGAAGTAGAATTACCAATATCCATGACTTAGTCGATGCCATGCTAGGAGCTCAAGCAGCACAAGGTTTGTTAGAAGGTATCAAAATCCATGATCATGTTTATCTAGCATGATCACAAGGCTACAAAGCTTATATCAAATTTTTAACAGAAAAATTGCAAACTTGATTCTTTGCCTTTAAGGGTAAAGTTTGAGATGCTTACTGTTTCAACTTTTATTGGTCAAGGCCTTCCAAGTAATTGATATCTTTTCTAGTGGAGTATAAGATGAATTCATTTCAAAAAGGAAAAGCTAATAGAGGAACCACAAATGCATTCAAAGAGAAAAAAATTGTATCTCAACAAAGGCAATCATATGCAGGGGATGGTCTTCAAATTCAAAGAAATCTACTACAAACATATCATTCAAGAAATACCGATTCCCATATTTGTTAAAATTATCTCAGGTAGATGATTTACCACATCAAATAGATCATACAATGCACATTCTCAATGAAAGACTCCTTTCGAAAATATGACCTGTTGCATTGAATGTACCATACAAGAATGCCCCAGACCAATTTTCTATACATTTCAAAACAAAACCCAGTGTTTGCAAACTTCAAAGCCCAAGCCCTTAAGAAATCGATGGTCATTCTAAGGTTTGGTATACTGCAGATCAGAAGAATCTATACCAGTGAGTTCTTTCTAAAATCTTATATGTTAGGGCTCATACAATACACAGGTTACACAGAACAAGGAAAGAACAAGGAGCAGCTGGGTCGAGCATGCAACTCCAAAGAAATGCTTAGATATTTCACCAGACTGCGGCAACAATAGAGACCAATACTTCTCAGCAAAAAATGAAAATAACCAGAGATCTACACACCCTATACGCATTCAACAGGTGAACAACGTTCGGGGATCGATAAAAGATTATAGAGGAAGATACTGTAACTACAAATTCAATGCATGCATCAAACATTTAAAGAGATCGACCATTTTTCAACTTCTATAATTCGTAACCTCCATCAATAATACTATTTTTGTTTTCTACATTCAGTCGAGATATCATTGCATTTATTCAGATTCTAACATGTTTTCATTTTTCTATGGTGTAGCAAAGTTTGAAGATGAAATCTTCACGACAAAATTTACATGTTCATAATAAACATACTTTGGAATTTAACAAGATAAGAACCTAAAAGAGTTTCCCTGAAAACGAAGGATGAACACAACAAAAACCCCACAGATTCAAACTTTGTACTTTCCACAATCAAAACACAGTCTTTAACACAATTTGCAGCTTCTATGATCAATTCCTCAAAACCAAAATTTTCAGAAAATATCTTTTGAAAACAATCTTTTTGCTTCCTTTTGTTCGAATATCAAAAAATCTCCCTTTTTAAGAATGATCTTTTTCCAAATTATACCCTTTTTTCATTATTCCTACATCTCAACTTCAAATTTTTTTTTCAGCATGCAATGCATGCATTAAACTTAATAGACACAAAAATTAAACAAG
>CM021100.1:609228710-609450229 GCA_007115665.2 Sequoiadendron giganteum | reverse complement strand
TAAATGAAGTTTCTGGTGTAGAGCCTCCTCCAAAGCTTCCAGACAACCATGACTTCCTCCAAACAATTTAATTTCCCGAGAAAAAAAATAATTCCAACACAACAATAATTTTTCCAAACAATTCTAAGGATGCAAAAATATCCAACAAATTTCTACAGCCTAATTTTTTATTTTTCAAAATCTCCACAGCAAGAAAATCTTTCTGTCCCAAATTTTCCAACATACCAAAAATATCTTGTTTGTTGCCATGAATAAGCTTTCTGCTTCCTCACCCAAAGCCAAGATTAACTCTTGGGAATTAATTTCCCCAACAACCTAATCAATTTTTCTAACAACTACTGGCAATCTCAAAATATATTTCAACAACCATTGCCCTAATAAAATAATTAATGAAGCAAAATAAAAGCCTCTTCAGAATCAGTGAAGGAAATAATAAATTTCACAGATAACCAATTCCTCGATTACTTTTAAAAGCAACATAAAATTTCACTGTAAGTTAACTCAATCAATTTCCCTACGTGAACATATAAACACACAACCATTTTTAAATAGATTTAATTAAAAAATATATATACATAATTATATATCTAAATACATAGTTATATATATACCTTATATATATTTATTAAATATATGTCATCTATTTTACAATAAATAACTTAATAAATATATATTATTTAATATAAAATCAATGAAAATCCCAAATCGAAAAACATTTGATTAATCATCGAATTTCATTCAAAATAAATAAAAGAGAAATAAAACTTGTATCGGATGAAGTGCGATATTGCAAATTATGTGTTGATATGTTTAGAGTGTCAGTAGGTGAAGGCTGGACACCAACATCCAATAGGGCTTTTACAACCGCATCTAGTGCTAGAGGGGAAGTGGGACATGATCTCATTGGATTTCATTGTTGGTTTACCCAACTCTTTGAGATGACATGATGCGATTATGGTGATAGTCGATAGGTTGACGAAGGCAGCACACTTCTCACCTATTCACTCTTCCTATAATGTATCATCCATAGCCAGAGTGTTCATGGAGGACATAGTGAGGTTGCATGGTATTTCGTATCAAATTATTCCTGACAGGGATCCAGTGTTTATCTCAACTCTTTGGACTTCATTACAACATACGATGGGGACACAGTTGAACTTCAGTTCAAATTATCACCCAAAGATAGATGGACAGACTGAGAGGGTCAATCAGATCCTTGAAGACATGTTGTGTATGTATGTAATGGACCAGCAAACATGATGGGAAGACTATCTCTATTTGGTAGAGTTTGCATACAATAACAGTTTCCATAGTTCTATCGGTATGCCTCCATTCCAGGCATTGTATGGGCGTTCATGTCACACTCCCTTGAGTTGGGATCGACTGGAGGATAGAGTAATTTTGTTGCTAGATATGGAGCAATAGGTGGTTCGGATTACAGAGCATTTGGTTGTAGCTCAGGATAGGCAGAAGAAGTATGCGGATGCGCATAGGGTGGATCAACAGTTTTATGTTGGTGACATAGTATTTTTGCGAGTATGGTCGCGAAAGAGTCCAATCCATTATGGGAAGGGCTCTAAGCTTGTGCCTTTCTTTGTCAGGCCCTTCGAGATACTTGAGAAGATTGGTCCAGTTGCTTATCGGCTTGCTTTGCCGCCCAGTCTTGCGTGTATTCACGATGTTTTTCATGTTTTTGTTCTTCGACCGTATCATCCAAATATTTATCATGTCCTTGATTGGAATGCTTTACAGGTAGAGGACGAGAAGCTGGCTTTGGAGCCCGTGTCCATAATGGAGTGTAGAACACTCGCTCTTCGAGGGTGAGATATTGATTAGGTTAGGGTCTAGTGGGATCCTAGGGATGATACTTCATCCACCTGGGAAGATTCAATTAGGATGATGGATTTATATCCCTACTTTTTTGCAGGCTTTCAGAAGTAAGCCTTACCCTAGGGGGGGGATGTACTACCCCTCCATTTTGGCTCTTTGCTTAGGCAGTGTCCTTTGCTATGTTTTGTTTTCTGGATATTCAAATACTTTGATATACTTTATCATGTTGTGTGTTATTTGTTCACTATTTATAAAGCGATGTAGACTATTTATGGTGGTGTGTTGTATCTTTTTTGATGCTTTATTTGACATGCTTTGATTAGTGTAATAATAGTTTTCTATAACATGATTATTGCATTTGAGTAATTTAATTATGATGGAGTTGTCAGTTCATGATAAGTGTATTGGTGAAGGGGACAAAATCGCATCACTCGCTTGCGAGCACCCTGTGATTCCACGATTTTCTCTTCACGGTGTGTATTACTATGTTGTTTATATACATGTGCTTTTGATATCTCGTTTACAGGTTTGCAGGTACAGGACATCGACTCCACCTAGCTTCACAGGTTTGAGCGTGTTAACCCAACAGTAAAGTTGAATGGGAGATAGTAGCTAGGTTACTTGTGTTAGGTCTACACCCTAGCCTCAACGTGTCGTCAGGTTTAGTCAGTCGTGTTTGTTTAATTGTGTTAATTATTGCTTTAAATTATTATGGTAAAATATTTTAAAAGAAATTTAGTGAAATTCTTTATTAAAAGTTGAAAAGTAGATTATGCTTATTTTAATTGTTGAGATTTTAGAACTAATAAATTAATTAATTTAATTTAATTAATAAAAGATTAATCTTTGGATTAATTTATTTATTGATTAATTAAATTGGCTATATTTGAATGAGAAATGTTTTAAATATTTAAATATTAAATTTTGATTATTAAAAGATTTTTTGATTAAGTGGGTTGTTGAAAGATATTTTGAGATTGCCAACAAGTGTTAGAAAAATTAATTAGGTTGTTGGGGAAATTAATTCTCGGGAGTTAATATTGGCGTTGGGTGAGGAAGCGAAAAGATTCTTCATGGCAACGCACAAGATATTTTTGGTATGTTGGAAAATTTGGGAAAGAAAGATTTGCTTGATGTGGATATTTTTAAAAAAAAAGTTTTAGGTTGTAGAAATTTGTTGGATATTTTTGCATCCTTAGAATTGTTTGGAAAAATTATTGTTGTGTCAAAGTTATTCTTGTGCTTGTGAAATTAAATTGCTTGGAGGAAGTCGCGGTTGTCTGGAAGCTTTGGAGGAGGCTCTGCACCAGAAACTTCATTTACTCAAGAAGCGTTGGATATAAGTTTTTCCCTTTATTATTATTTTTGTTAAAGTTTTTAAATGGAAAGGCTCTAGTTTACAATTTCCTGTAAAAAAATTGTTTGTGTGAGGAAATTTGTAGTGTCGTAGTAAAATGCTTTGTAGTTTAATTCCTCTATAAGAGGTTGTTCCTTCTATAGTTGAAATTAATTGTGGAAAACCCTTAGTGTTTGTCTAGTAATTTAGGGAAAATTAGAGAAATCCAGAGGAAATATTTAGTGTTCTGGAAAATTAAATCACTCTGGAAGAAATTTTCTTGTAGGTTGCCTTTTCTTAGGAAAAACTTCCCTGTGTTTTAAATGGTAGGAATTTTATAGTTGTTCTTCAAGATTTTTTTTCCTCTGTGTTTGATTTGAGAAAATTTAACTTGTAAGATACTCTTTGTAAATTTGGGTTGTTTCCATGAAATTGTCAATTTTAGCTATAGAATTTGTTTTTGGAAAATGTTTTCCCAGTTTTGGTACTATGGGTGTTTGTTTTATTTTAATATATATACATATATATATATATATATATATATATATCCACATATATACATATATATATACATTATAAATATATATATAATTGTTCAGATTTATTGAAAAATTATGAAGAGTTGTCGTATGACACATTTGGAAATCGCGGTTTAATAAATTCGCATTTTATTTCTTTAAAGATTTGTTGTTTTAATATATGCATATGGGAGGGAATGGGGAGGCATTGCCTCCCCACCATCGCTCCCTTATGGGAGAGGCAGTGTGGAGGGAGAGCCTCCACACCCTCCTATTTCCTTATTGTTGTGTCATGTGGAAAGGGGGGAAAGGGGTTCAGCTGTGACAACCCCCCCCTCTCCCTTAATATGTTAAACTATGAACATTCATTTCGTCTGCCTCTTTAAATTGGTTATTTTAATTTATTTCAATTTGGAATATTTGTATAGACTTTAATTTATATTTGATATATATTATGTATATATGTTGAATATATATATATATATATAAATAAATAAATGAAAGAGTTTATAATTTTTAAAGGGAATTTTAATATTGATATATTTTAAAATATATTTTCTACAATTGTAAGTTTAATATGGATGCATGAAAATTTATTTAAATGGAAAAATTAGGCAAGATAAGGCTGTAGAGAATTTATGTTGCTTGTAAAAGTAATCAAGGGATTTGTTTTTGTTAAAGTTAGTATTTCCCTTCTCTGTAACTGAAAAGGCAATTAATTATTTCTATTAATTATTTGGTTAGGGCAATTGTTATTTTTACTGTGAACTCAATATGAAAGGGAAATGGATTTAGCATATCCAAAATTAGTTTATTTCCTTGCAATTGCCTTTAGTGATTATTTCCTCTGTGTTCTTGTATGTGGAAGTGGTTTAGACTTGTTTAAGACTTCTAGTAGTGAAAGAGGGAAATGGGGTTGTGTGTTTATTTGAGTCAACCCAGGTATTGCACCCTTGGATTAGTGCATTTGTTTTATCAATGTAACCCGGTTTCCACGAATGGGGAAGTGTTAACCTAAAGTCTTAAAGTGGGGTAGTTGGTGTTTTCATAGTTGCACTAGTATGCCTTGGGATGTGGAATTGTTCCACTAAGTTGTCTTATGGGAGTGGCTTGCAACGAGTGCCAACACACAAAGGGGTGCCAGGATAACTTGTAAGTTTGTAATCCAGTGATAATGTAAATAACTTGTTAGGGGTTGGGTAGCAATCAATACTTAAGTAAGATTAATGTGCCTCGCTCATGGACCCTTGTGCTATTTTAGGCTTAGGATGAGATGAGAAGGCTTGGAATGGCATGATCGGTATCTTGTCTTCATGAAAGATACTTGATTCCTCTTTGGACTACAAGTGGGGCTGAGAGTCAATGAGAGGATTCTAGGAGATCCCAAGATGGGGGTCGGGGCCTAGGTAGACTTACCAGGATATACCTTGTAGCATTGTGATGACACTCCTCCTAGGTCAACTATATGTTACTTTTGTGAAGTGAAATATTATGTAAATTGGAAGCAATGTAACCTTGTGTTAGTTTGGTTTATGTGTTTGGTTGAGTCATTCTGAGTCAACCTATGGATAGAGGTTGTAGGATTGGCCATGTAATCTTGTTACTATCTCCTAGCATAGGGGGTGGGCCTTCGGGTACCACTTGGTTGGGAGGAATGTGCACCCTACATTGTTGGGTCCCCCTTGATCTTTAGTTCGTGATGGCGAGATTTCTAGTTGGAGAGCTCATGGTTTCCAATATTTATTTCATGCTATTTTATTATTTCAGTTGGATCTGGTAATTATTACCCCTCATTTGTATTCAAGGTGGATGATTGTATTTTGTTATCACATTTATATGTACTACCTCATTCGTGGAATGAGAGATGTAACCTTATTGTTAAGTTAATGTTATTGGAATTTTATTGTACCTCTTGTGTTATGATGTAATTTATCATGTTTGGAATGTATGAGTACTTAACTCCTTAAGTAATTAAATGCTATGGATGTATTATGATGTATGTATGGGTTTAAAATTAATCGCAGTCTCGTAGCCTTGGAGGTTATTGTCAATAGGAAGTGAACATGTATGTTAATTATACTTTAAATAAATAAATAAATTTACGCTTAAGTAGTTAATTGCAACTTCCTCTAGGGTTATGTGGCGGGGCATTACAAAATATGCATCCAAACTAAAAGGACAAGTTGAAATAGAAATTAAGATGAGGACTACATAGAATAAATTGTTGGATATTATAGAGAAGTGTGCATCTACACACAACAAAGTTGAAGAAATTTTGAAGTATGTACAAGCTTGTGAGGAAGAAGCAAAGACTTTGTTTTTATATTGTATGAAGTGGTCAGATGCCACACAAAGCATAAAGGATGACATGAATTCATTTGGGACACAAATAAGAAGTGCATCAAATGCTTATGATCTAGTATGAGACAAAGATAATCAGACCTGGATTTCCATAGTGGACTTACATGACAAATTCTTTACACTGTAGATCCAGAAAGAAGAAATAATCAAAAAAATTGAGAAGCTAAGGGACTTGGTGAAGATGAAGTATATACTTGTATCAAGTTCCCTTGCTAGTACAAATAAGATTTCAAAGCTAAATCTTACTCCCAATACTCAGGAAGAAGGAGAGGAAACCTTGGTTGAGCTTGAGTCTCAATATAGAATGCTAACAACAACAAATAAAACTTGGGAAGAAGGTAAATCTACATGGCAAGCCATTTTATAGAAGCTTCAAGGGTCAACATCTTCGGGTTGACAGTTTCTATTCTTATGCATCTTTCAAGTTTTTGAGATTCTTTTGTAAATATGTGGATGATATAGAAGTTTTGGTTAACTTCCTAAGGAGGATTTAGTACTTTCTTTCATTTCTTTTTGTTTATACATATGTTTGAGGGGGAGTATACAAGAGTTTTTACCAACACACCCTTTTCCATTGATATCAAAGGGGGAGAGTTGGTGAGATATTTGGGGAGAGATACTTGAGAAGATAGTTGGAGATATACTTGGAATATTTTTGGGAAATAAAATATATGTGTAAGGGGGAGATAATTTTTTTAGTTTTTTTTTTGGGAGAGCATGTTGCAATCAATGACAAAGGGGGAGATTGTTGGAAGATGATGTAGTTTGGAAAGATGAGTATGGTATGTACATATTACATGATCCAGTGTTTTCATTAATGTAAACATTGTTGTGGATCATCCCAACATGATTTAGAAGTGTTTTTGAAGATATTTGTACAGGATGAGTTGGTCCAAAAAGTACAACTACTTAGATATTTGCCTAAGTATCAAATCTGCCAGTACAGTGGTTGAGTGTGTCAGTTTTCAAGTTTGCACTCCACCACAAATAGCAATATCACTCAACGATTCTAACAATCATTTGGTGAACATCAGATGCATCCAAATCCAAGAGATTTTCTTGATTGGTGAACTATCTTGGAAGATATGAATGATAGAGTTCAGTTTTGTACATAACAATTATTTCCTATATAAAGTGTCAGTGTGGGAGATTTCGTGTTCCTTCATGGATGAATTTTTGTGTTGTAGTGTTGAATATAAGCTTCAATATGTTGGTTGAGTAGGAATTCTATATGGGATCAAGTTTTTAGTTCCACATGTGGTGAATTGGATAAACAGATGAAGGTTTATGTGTTTAAGTCTTATTTGGGGCCGACCTAACACGTTTGAATGATTAATATGTGTTGCAATAATATATAGGACCTATTATGGATCCATTCCAATGAATCTTGAGGTCACTTGAATTTTGAATTAAGGTGTGAGATGTGGATGAAATTTTTTGAGGATGACAAGTTCAAATTTTGTGTGTTACATCCAATTAGGCCAACTTAATTGATGTTACACTTGATATGGATATATAGGAGTTTATTTTTGATGTTTTGGATGATGTGTGAGTGATAAGTGATAGATGAAATGTATGGTGTACCACCTACATGTGTGTGATGTGAATGTGATCAGATTTTTGTGAATTGTGTGAATTTAAAGCAAAGCAGAGTATTGATTTGGGTTAATGCAAAGATTATTTTTGTACTTCATTAGAACTATAAACCAACATATTGTAGATGCAATTGTAATATTTCAATAGGCTATAATCTACCCCTTCTATCTTATTCTTTGTGGGCAGTAAGTCCATTGGAGAGTAAGTCTACCTTCAATGAGCATTTCTGTAATATACTATATCCATATATAATATATTATGAGCTAACACTCATCGTGGTTTTTTCCATTTTGGATTTTCCACATAAAAATCTTGGTGTTCATGTGTTGTGTGATGTTGTGGATGTTTCATTCTTTCATTCATTATTGTAGTTGAATATATTTTGGTAATTGGATGGATAATGTTTGAATGATTTAATAGAATAATAATTCACCCCCCCTCTTAGTATTTTGGGTGTTCAACATGAAGATAATATAGGTCCACACATGCAACTGAAATTCCAATCATACCAAGTAGAACCAAGATCTCCAAGTCAAGAAGATACAACTAGCATCAAATCATCAGGAATGAATCCTACACCACCAAGTCATCACTATCAAAATCTCCCATTGAAATGTGTAACTAATGAAATGCAATCAAGCTATCATGACATCGTGATAAAACCATATGCTACAAGTCCCATCAACCAACTAATCAAGTACACTAAACATCCATCCTCTCATACCAAAGTAACATACCAATGCACAAATGACCATAGACAAGGCCAAGTAACAAATTCTGCATCAACACTGAAACAATCTCATGGATATAAACAATTGACATTGAGTCATCCCACTACAACTGAATAGGTGATCAACCCATACAACTGTATAACTCATAGATACCAAAAAATGAAGCACACAAACTCATCATCACATTATTAACCTACAAATTGAGATATCAAAGAAGATCATCCTATAGACATCAAGAATCAAACACCAAATCAACCATAGATTTGATTTTCCAAACATGTCCACAAATGAGTAACCATAGTCAAGGAACTAATCAAACTTCAAGGAGATAAGAACAACCTCCTAACACCAAACCAAATCACCACCAACAAACCACATACATGATCATGTCATGCCAATGCTCAAATGTACTTGCATATCCATGACACCATAATCATAGCCAATGTTGTACTTGCACTCAACTATCACCCATACAAGAATCCAAGTCTCCACTCCTGTCAACCCATGTCCTCAGAAATGAAGACAACCTATGTACCTATCACCATCAAATTCCAACTCTAAAAAAAACCTGTAAACCTGTACCAAGAAGCATAATACTAATAATTAGTTGTATCATCATAAATATCATATAAAAATATGTACTCCCTCAAGGTTTCACCTCTTGAATCATCTAGATTTTCACACAATCACACCCAAAATTTCAAGCTCCTACAAGTGATAAAATGAGTAAAAGCCTCATCTTACACCACAAACTGATAATCTACGTAATCCAATGTGTAGTACACTATACATTCTCCTCAATGCCTATTCAAAATCAAAAATTCGTTTGTGTGTGCAAAATTTATTCTTAAAATCATGAAACAAAGAACATTTTCCTTTCAAGCTCCAAAAACTAATCAAAATAGAAAAATCGGGGAACTAAACCTATACCACTACATAGTGCTCAAAACCACCTTTCCAACAAGTATAAGAAGTTGAAAATTTGACATCATGGGTGAAAGTTATGCTCCCCATAAGAAAATTGCTCCATTAAGGCATAAAGGGGATAAACCACTTGTTCGTATAGTTTGTACAAACTATTGATATCATTTGATGCTAGCAGTGGCACCAGGGTCGTGTGCTAGTAGAGGTAGTGCACTGAGGTGACACTCTGGTTGTGGTTTAGGAGACAGATTTTAAAACAAAGTAAATTTTGTTTAAATTTTCAATTTAAAAAAAAAATCATCTACCCCCATACAAACCCAACACATTTTTATATTTTAGTTTAATTTTTTGAAAGTAATGGTTTGTTGTTTTTACACCCTAGTGAGGCTTGGGCTAGGCACCCATGAGACCGAGGGCCTTGTGCCATAGGCAATGGGACCCACCATTTGTGGGACAGGTCATAGCCCCTGCCACAATGTATGTTTGGTAGGGGTGTTTGCTAGTACGAGGGGTGTGCAGACCCCCCCATCCCTAAACCATAATATTTTTTTATTTTAATAAGATTTTCAATTTAAATTTATTTCATAAGTTTTTAAAAAAATTAACAAGTTGAAATTAATAATATTTTTGTTCTTCATGACCTCTGTAGATTGACTGTATAGTTGTATGGTCAAATGCTGGTTGTGGGGGGAAAAAAAAATTCCTTTTTTTCAAAGTGGCCAAAATAGGGAAAATTTTATATCAATTTTTATTTCTTGGCCATCTCGGATCCAAGGGTGAGGTCCTTTTTGTCTCAAATGTCATCCATGAAATTTATTCTACAAAACCATTGTATGAAAGCACAATCCAAGAAACCCTTTTGTCCCAAATTTTGCATGCCTCAACTGCAATAAACACAACAAATCTTTACACCCCAAAAGCCCAAATCTGCATAATAACACCTAAAACATGTGTTCTATATCTTGTAATGCCTCAAATATTTCCTACATAGCCATGAATTCAACTTGCACCAAATTTACTCAAACAAGGGTTATAACAAAACTTGGGAGTGCACACCTCCCACAATCATTATAGCTTTGATACCACTTGTTGGGAAATAAGGCATCATACCCACATTCTTCATTTATTTCTTACATAACCCCATGAGATAAAATCATGTATGCAAGTAACTATAATGTATAGATCAAAATAGACAAGCCATATGATAACACAAGATATACCCTAGGAAAACCCTCAAGAGGGAAAAACCCAACCTCCAAAAGCATCCATACTCCATCTATTATTCAACAATAAAACAATGCATTCACTTACAAGATTTATCATGAATACTTATGAAGAATCAAGCCTCTAAAATGTATCTTCCATGTTTCCAAGCATGAATCCACACATCCCATACCATGCTTCACATATGCACTCCTCAGAAAGACTCAATAATGATAGCCCACTCATCCATCCAACCTTAACCACTAAACATGTGCTTTCTTTTATAGACTCAAGCCCACACAAATACAACCAAATGGTAAGATAAAACCATGTGAATACAAAACCACTGACCCCTCATTTAATATTGGGTACTAATTTGTCACTTTATTTAATTATTTCCCCAATATTAAATTATTATCTCATGTCTCCCACACATTAAATAATAAATCAATGTTACAATACAACATAAAGTGGTCCCCAAATAATTACCTAATGTGATTAACCACACCTCCCAAGTGCGTCACAACTAAACAATTGTGTAATTACAACATTTTATGCAATGGTGTACAACACCATATCCCAACACCAATGACTCCATTATTGAATGATTTAATCCAAGTGACTATTGATATGTGGGCACTCCCTTGATTGAAGATTACTTAACTTGACATGTACTTAGCTCAAAGTTGATGGATTATCAAAATGGATGAAAGAGTGCCTCCATTTATATAATTTTGGAAGAGACGATGGATAATTGAGACCTGATGGTAAGATTAATGGTGGAGAATGCTTGAGAGGATTTCATTATGGTCAAGGAGAGAATGGAGGGTTGAGATTGAGGTAGTTGGAATTTGAAGGGATAGGATGGACTTACTAAATTTGGTAAGTGGATGTAACCATGAGAGAAATAAGGGTCATGTGCACCTAGGAACCCTTTATTATTGGGTTTGGTAGAGAGAATATTGGAACCATATGGACAAGTGTTCTTAAGTATATTTTATTCTTGGAATGGGTTGAGGGAATATAGCTATAATTAAATAATAATATTTAATTATTTAAGTCATGTGTGAGGTAGAAAATAGGTGTGAATGGTAATTATTTATTTATTTAGTGTGGGGTGAGATGGAAAAGAGGGATATTAAATAATGATACTACTTCACTAAGTAAGGAATATTAGGTGAAGGGGACTTGTCTAGAGGTAATGTGTTTGGTTGATTCAAACAAGATACACTAGGAAATTTTTTAGGTACAACATCATAATATTGAGGGGTACCTAATATGAATGAGTAGTTGTCATGTATTTATCCTCTCTAGTGTACAAAGTGACTATAGCCTATTTCTTAATCATAAAACTAATAGTACCACCAAATAAACTAGACACATTTCTGCTAGAGGCTCTTCTACTATTGCAATCTCCTACCTAATCTAAATCAATGATTCCATTAATATCCACCAAGTGATGATCCCATACATAATCACCATGATATAAAGTATAGTAGTCGAAGCTATCCCACAAATATCTAAGGGTCTTCTTAACTACATCACAAATCATCTAGTATTATCTATGAATCAATTAAGGTTCTCATTTCTTGGCAATGTTTGGTCTTATACAAACCATAACATACATGGAACTCATAATATCACTAGCATATACACTCAATCCATGTCCTCCATCTCACTAGGTGTAGATGGATATTGTTCGACATACAATTTAGTCCTTATTAAAATAAGAACACTCAATAGTATTCAAATTGACATGTTGAATCTATCCAACATAAGGTTCAAATAATTAATATTTCCCAATCAAATATTTATATTTTCTCCCTCTTTTGATCTTCATACCCTAGATATACTTGGAAGCATCCAGGTCATTTATGCCAAATTATGCTAAAATCTGAGACTTGAAATCATAAACTGCATCCTTAGTATTATAAAAAATTAATATATCATCTATTTACAATTTGAATATAATGCATCAATCACCATTCATTTTATAATAAATACAATGATACACTTTGGATCTTAGAAATCCTAAGTTTATTAAACAATGAACTATATTTTTTGTACCATATCCTAGGAGAATTTCTGACACCATAAAAAAAATAAAAATTGCACAACAACATTTTTATACCTATCTCCATATATTTTTTTAGCATGGTGTGTCATGTAGATCTCTTTCTCTAAGTCACCATGCATGAATTTTTTCTTCATATTCAACTATTATATATCTCTAAATTAAAATTTGCTATTACATATAACATGAACTGGATAGATGTCAACTTAGTAACTAAGGGAAATTTTCACTAGTGTCTATCCCCTCAACTTGGGAATATCATTTTGTAACCAATCTTATCTTGTTCTTTTCAATATTGCTATATGAAATAGTCTTATTTTTGAATACCCATTTATATCCAATAGAATTTCTTCCTTCTATAAATAGTATCAAGTTCCATGTGTCATTGTTCTTTAATATAACCATCTCCCAATCCATAGTTACTATACAAGATTCAAAATCACTCATATGCATCACATCCTTCATAGTTATAGGCTTATCAATATTAGTATTCCAGAATATTTGAACTACTTAATCTCTCCCCCTCTTTAGGTCCTTGATGAGTTTTTGGTTCAATATTCTTGGTAATTAATGGTATTTGAACCACATATTTTTCTCATCCTCTTCTATTTTTAACCCTATGGAAGAAAGCTTAATCTCTTTGAAATTAACACTTCTTTGTATATAATGTTTTAGCTACAAGGTCTGAAAGATTGTAACCTTTCACACTAAAACCATAGCCAATGAAGGTACATTTCATTACCTTATTCTCCAAATTTGACCACTTCTACCTAGGTAAATGTGTATATGCCTCACAAATATAACTCCAAGATATTGTAATGAGGGATTTTTGTTCACTCATGCCTCCATAGGAGTCTTATCAATAATAGCCAATATAAGAGACCTATTAATCAGGTAACAAATTTTAGAAACCAATTCTACTTAGAAATTCTATTTCAAGATGACTCCACTAAGTATATTCTCAACCCTCTCTATCATTGTACTATCCATTCTCTCTACAAATCCATTATTCTAAGGGGTATATGAAGACATCTTATATCTCTTAATTATATTCTCTTTAGAAAATATATGGAACAAAACTTACCACCACTTTCAATCCTCAAACCCCTAATCTTCCCACCAATTTTTTTTTTTTAAAGATCCTTAAAATCCTTAAACTAATCAAAGCCTTTAGATTTACTTATAAGGAAATGTTTCCATGTCATAGAAAAATCATTTATTAAAGATACATGGTACAAATGCTTAGAAATAAAAGGAACATTGATAGGACCATAAATGCATTTGAAATTATTAATTTCAACGGCCTATAATGTTAGAGTAAAGTAATTAATTAACTTTACTCTCCTCTTAAGATTTCGCCTTGCACACATATTAGTCATTTAATAATTAATATTAATTATTAAATGCACTCACCTTTAGGGTTAGGTTTTCCTTTTAGGTTTTGATCTCCTTTTATAAGGATCGATCTCTTGTATTTCATTCATGCTCTATTTCATTTTTCTGGAATACATCTTGCATATTGTGAGAGCCAAACCCTTGTCTTGATCTGTCTCTTTCTCTGTGACAAGTCTTTTGCATGCAGGTATTAATCGGGGTCTGTGGATTTGCATTTCTCAAATCCTACATGGTATCAGAGCCAGATCTGCTGCAGCTTGTTCAGTTTTTGAAAGGATTAGATATCTAGGTTTGGTTGCATCAGATCTGTGTTTGTTTTTTAGTTTTTATTTGGAATAGGGGGTTTATTTTTTTGGTGCACTTTGAGCTCAAACGGACCTCACCGTTGAGCTCGCAGCATCCAAAAACCCCTATTTTGATATAAAATTCATCAAATTTGGCTTCACGGTGTTAGATCTACGAGGGTTTGATGTTTTTTTGAGGGTTCCTGATCCAGAGCGTACCTGCAATTTTGGAGCAATTTCAACCCAAACGGACCTCACCATCGCATTCAGAGCGCCCAAAAACCCCTAAATCGACTGTCAAATCGTCGAAATCGGACACAGTGACTCCGGGAGGCAAAATTTTTTCATTTCTGGGTCGTACGGCCTGGTACGGCACGCAATCCGAAAAAAAAATTTAAAAATCACAGAGTTATGGGCGCCGCCGTCAGTTAACCGCTAGCGGTTAAAAACTAGCGGTTAATGCTAGCGGTTAATGCTAGCGGTTAGCCTGACCACCAGGCTTAACCTTCAAACCTTTTTGGAGCAGTTTTGGTATTTTGGTCATAACTTTTGCATACGAACTCGGTTTTTCAAAAACAAAATATTGTCGGAAAGCTGGTTCCGAGCCCATTCTGATGGTGTAGGAATTTCTTCAAAAATGTTCTATTTGCATACATTTTTTCGCAGTCAAAGTTAGATGATATTTTTGCACTCCGAGGGGCATAACTTGCTAAATTTTGCTCCGTTTTTCGAAAGCAAATAGGCGTCGGAAAGGTGGTTCTGTGCTCTTTCCAGATCTGTAGTTTATTTCACCAGAAAATTCTTCAAGTACTCTGAGATTTGTCTCATACCAATTACTACTTTTTATTGTTTTCTGGCTTTCAGTTTGTACTTGGGATTGGATTTTTGCATTGTGGGGGGGTGTTTTTTCTTGCTTTCTGTCATCTACATCAGAAAACCAGAATCTATAAACACCAAAACAAAACAAACAAACCCCTTCTGCATCTTCTGTCTAGTTCTGAAAGACCACTAAATAATAATTAAAAAAAAAAAAACACATTCAGAGCAGTTGAGGCACAGTTTACAGCATGGCCGACAGATCTATTGAGCTTCTCACACCACATAATTATCACACTTGGATGGGTCGCATGATGACACTTCTTCAGTCTCGAGGGTTATGGTCCTGTTTGGATGCGGTTCAGCCTCCATTGACTCGCGCCTTTGAGGTTATGCAGCACAGGAACAATATGGATCAGGCTATGGGATTGATTGCTTTGCACATTTATGACAGTCTCCTGTTTCATCTTGAAGGGTGTCTCAAACCTAGGGCCTATTGGACCAAGTTTGAGGGACTTTTTGGCACTATCAATGAGTTTAGAGCATTGCAGATTGAGGCAGAGTTGACTTCACTTGTACCTGATTCTTTTCCCTCCATTGAGGACTTTCTGACGAAATTCAAACAACAAAGATCTCTTCTACAGGGTTGTGGTAAGGTTAAGACTGATACAGAGTGTATTTACCTGATTTTGTCAAAACTTCGTGGGAACTTTCAGATATTCTCATCTACCTTCCATTCCACTATGGATGCCTTGGGTGCACATTTTACCATGCCTTCTTTTGAGGTGTTTTGTGATCGTTTGACACGAGAGCAGGCTAAGATATCACAGTTGGATGCTCTCACAGGATCACCGCACCAAGCATTGGTAGCACAGTCATATCAGGGGAAGCAGAAGCAGAAGCAGAAACAAAAACCACAGACCACAGAGCATTGGAAGGATTCTAGTTCACAGAAGACTTCTGATTCACCTTCTCCTAAGGGGGAATCATCGAAGAAAGATAGACCTAAGTGTGCTTATTGCACTAAGCTAGGACATGATGAGTCCAAGTGTTATGAGAAGAAGATAGATGGATATGCAAAACAGGTTTCAGATTTGACAGCTCTTCTTGAGAAGAACCATATTCATCACTCTTCTTCATCTACTTCAGGCGGGTCTTCTTCTTCACCATCATTCCAGATAGATGGACAGGCCCCACATAAGGGTCATGCATTATGTGCAACCACCAGTTCACATTCATCTAGATGGCTACTGGATTCAGGTGCTTCACACCATATGGCATCTTCTCAGGACATGTTCTCATCTTTTGAGGCTGTGTCCTCACCACACATATTGATGGGTAATAACACTTATATGAGTGTATGTGGGAAAGGTTCTATTGATATTGATGATGGTACATTCAATGATGTACTATGTGTTCCATCTTTGTCCACTAACCTTCTCTCCATCTATCAGATTGCTCACAGTGGGACAGGGAAGACAGTTGAGTTCACACCTGATTCAGTGCACATCAGAGACATTCAGACTGGCAACATTGTTGCAACAGGGACAGTTGATCATTCTTCCCGATTGTATGCATTCACACACTTTGGTCCACCATCTCCCTCTCTTTCTACAAGAGAGCATGCAGTATCTGAGGAGAAGTTCGGTCACTTGAACTTATGTGTTCTTCCATCTGTTCATGAGACTAGTGTTGAGACTTCTACACCTCTTCCTCCTGTTGAGATCACATTTGTTCAGCAGGATACCTCTTCAGTTGTGACTGACATTGTTGCTCCACTCATCGAGCCATCAAGTGCAATTGTTGAGGCCATATCTGAGGATATTCCTTTCCTCACAGATGATAGATTCAGCACACCTGTTATCCCTTCTTCATTGGAGATTACATTTCAGGATCATCTTGAGTTGTTTGATTCACCATTCTATTACTCAAACACTCATTCTCCAGTTCAGTTCTTCAATGAGCATCATCCAGGACTTCCATTTTCACCTCACTTCCAGGGATTTCCTCTTCTTCGACCGTTGGATCTGTTTCTTCCTCCGGGGTGACACATTGGTTTGATCATTGGCACAGGGGTTCTCTCATTCTGGGGGGGCTTTGGAGTCTCCACTCTCTCTCATGGGGGGGTATCTGATTGTATATCTGCATATGTTCTTGAGAGAGTCTCTTGAGACATTTCATTTGTACTTTCTTTTTGCATCTCTTTTTGGAGAGGAGTTTTTTCCCACTGGGTTTTCTCCTTTTCTCCGTTTCATAGAGATTTCCTTGTACTTGGGTACCTGATCAGGCCTAGTTGCCGGGACCCAATTTTACTTTCTTGCACTGTAGTTCTTTTGCTTTCTTGCACTAGTCTGTAGCTGCACTCTTGCTTATCTTAAGGGGGGGTGTTAGAGTAAAGTAATTAATTAACTTTACTCTCCTCTTAAGATTTCGCCTTGCACACATATTAGTCATTTAATAATTAATATTAATTATTAAATGCACTCACCTTTAGGGTTAGGTTTTCCTTTTAGGTTTTGATCTCCTTTTATAAGGATCGATCTCTTGTATTTCATTCATGCTCTATTTCATTTTTCTGGAATACATCTTGCATATTGTGAGAGCCAAACCCTTGTCTTGATCTGTCTCTTTCTCTGTGACAAGTCTTTTGCATGCAGGTATTAATCGGGGTCTGTGGATTTGCATTTCTCAAATCCTACATATAAGACTTATTTAAGATAAAACTAAATGTAGTTCTATTTTTCATATACACAATTTTCATAGAAATTAAATTCAAAAGTACAATCATTCATCCACTTAGAAATATTTTTATTTTATGGGCTATTAGACCCTTCTCACCTATATGACACATTTTATAGTGCCATATCATTTTTAAATCTATAAATGATATAATTTTTAAATATAGAGCTCACTTAGGTACCCAAAAATCATGACCATCAAAAGTAAACACAACTCTCCTGTTTGTTACTAGTCCTAATAGTGAAGGTGTAGATTATATGATCATTTTATATACATGTAGAAGATGTCCTAAACTAGAAAATGTATGGATCTAGCTAAAATAGGGTGCACAATGTACACCCTTACAAACACCATAGCTCCTCACACCATCCTACTCCATCCACTAGAGAAAGAAGTTGACACACCCACATTTTTGTTAACTGATAACAAGTTCTATACCAAACTATGGATTTGTAGCACATCATGTATCTTTTTCATCATTTATCAAGGAATCAAATCTAAACTCTACCATGGACAACCATGGTCAAGTAAAAATTGTCACTATAGTACACCTTCCCGCCATCATATTCATCATACATTGAAAACCACACCAATGGGATGTCTAATGTATGAGTTGTCACAACCTATTTTAATTATATAAATTACTTAAATTTTTAAGTATTTTTATTGACTAATAAAGTCAATTATTATGAATTTTATCATGCCATATGTTTAAATCAATGATATTTAAATTGATTGTTCATATTTTTTTCATACTCACTAATTTTTAAATATGATTTGTGTTAATTTTATTGTAATTTTTCATTTCTAAGATCTTTGGGATGATTAATGCTAATATGATGAATGCATTATTATATTGATCAAATATTTTTATATGGATTATTGTTAATATAATATTGTAAATTTCATCCTATGTAATTTCATATTATATATGCCTTCCTCTTTAGATAAATTTAGATAATTATTCTCTCTTTCAACCCAAAACCATCTCTCACCACCTGGCATGCCCATTTCCTTGACTATTGAGTCTGATTTTCTCACAGACCAAGGCATGCCACAAAGATGTCTGCACACGTGCTCATGTCCCACAAAAATCAATAACTAATATAGTCATTGAAACATTACACTAGCCACATTTTGGTAGTCTAACACCTCTGCCAACCTACAAACCCATTAGGAATCGCTCGAGGAAGTTGTTTAGACCAAAAATTCCCTCTTTCTTGAGGATTAAATTAATTCAATATGGTTCTCTTGGAAGAAACACACACAACTCTCTCTTATTCTCTCATTATTCACCATTCTACAACACTTCTTGAGCATTCACAATATTCCATCTCTTTACACGTATCTTTCAAAAAACTCTTCTACAACTTCCAAAGTAAACTCTATTGTTGCAAACACGAGCTCATCTTCCAAAGAGGTCATTTCCATCTTAGAGGTTCTTGTTACTTCTTCATTGCACCAAAAAGCTACTTATCTTATGTTCTTGGGAGTGGTATCTATTCAAGTCTTTTCATTAAATCATATTACCTATTTTGTTAGCATATTGTTCTCTTTATTATTTTATGACTATTTTAATTATCTTGTTTGAGGTTGTTCATGGAGGTGGAAACACCAATGCGAGGGTTTGACCAAGGAAAAATCCTATACAACCACCCAAACCTTTCTCTTTGTCTTATGTGTGTAGGTGCAGATAGAAGAACTACATGGAGAAAGGTTGGATTCCATCAAACATCTTTGGTGATTTCTTAAACCTTTCTTCATCATTTCCCTTTAATTTTCAATCACTATCTTTGTTTTTGTCATTTTATATTCACTGTATATTTGTATTTCACACACCTTCATGCCCATACATCTACACAAATTATTTTGGGTCATTTTTTGATGGTTTTTATTTTTTGTTTGTAAGGGACACTATTGTGGTGCATTGTCGTTTGACATCCACACATTAGTCTTAGACAAAGAGCTTGTCAAGTTGTCCAAAAGACCTTTGTACCCTACACTTTTAGTTTCTGATGTCTGAAAAGTCCATATAATTCATGCACTCTATTAAATGTCATATTTCTCTATTCCTAATTCACTTGAGCCACGCCAATTGAGGTAGTTCAGATTTATTTGTTCCTTAAGACCCTGTAGTATTGAGAGTAGAAAATGTCCTCCTCTATAGTTAATTAATTATTATGATTCTTGGTTAAGAGATTGGATTGACTATCATTTTGGTGATCATTGGGTGGATACACATATAGTTTTCCTCTCTCGTTTAAACATGGAGAGTATCATTTGGGAGAGAGTGAAATTTTTTAAGTAGCCATTATACCATATCAATCAAGATTCACACACTTGCACTATTTCATAGGTCATGTGTGTGTTGTAACACATTTTTAGGTGTTTGTTTGAGTGTCGTAATACAAGTGCTTATTTGGAATCTAGTCACAAGTATTTAAGTGGTTGGTTTATGATTTATTGGATTCAAATGCTTTCTTGTCATGATCATATATGTGCATTCATCATTTCAATATGTTTTTTTTGGTTTCTACATGAAAGTGGATGTGTATGAGTATCTTATTTTTTGATTAAATAAAATCTTATGGTCTTTTATTTAGAAAGAATTACTATCATTGTATTTAGTAAATGATTTAAAAATATTAATGGATTAAAAATGGTTTTAATATAGATTGAGGAAATTGGATTTACATAAAACCTTAGTTTTAGGGTTTTTGTGACTCATGGGGTTGTGAATGGACACAATTTTTCCACTATGTAGGAATATTGGAGTTTTATGTGGAAAATAAGGAGATTTGGTAGCCATAGATTCATTTGTGGGCATAAGTACCACCCACTATAGAGGATTTTTTTATGGTCTTGTTATCAAATTTGAGGACATTCAAAGGAGAAGAGGAGGGACAAGAGAAAAGAAAAGAAGAATAAGGAAGATAAAGAGAGATTGGCAAGGGAGTTACATAGGATTTAGAGTTCAAAATCTCATGGATATATTTGGATTTTAATCAATCTATGTGTTCAAATCTTTGAATGTTATACTTTGTTGTGAATTTTATTCTCCATTTATTCTTGAAAGTTCATATGGGTTGTTCAGTAACAATAATAATAACAGTTTGATGATTTCAATACTTTCTCAAAGAAGTGTTTTGTCAAATAGTCAATGTGACATACATGTGCTTCCATGTTTGACTTATTTTAAAATAAAAACTTTATGTACATATGATATTTTAAGCCCCTTTCTCATAGCTTGGAGTGTAAATTCATGGGTTTCATAGTGGAAAATATTACTACAATTGTAGGTTTCTTTTATGCTAATATTCATTGCATTTCCTTATGATTACATTCCATTTTATCATAGTTGGGAGTGTAAGTTTATGGGTTTCATAGTGAAAATCATCACTTTGGTTGTAGCATACCTCCATTATAATTTACATTGTATTAAATGTTACACGAATGCTTTATAAGTTATGAGTAGAAGAAAGATTCATTATGTTAGTTCATATCTTTGAACCAATCTTAATCATGTGTGTAAAGTTATATCTATATATAAAGATATAAAGACTGTAACACCCCTCCGTTTTTCTTTATGGACTAGACAGTGTGTCCTTGTTTTGCATTGATTTATACTTCTGGATATTCAGATACTTTATCTTGTGTGTATATTGGATCACCATTTATTGAGCGATAGACTATTCTATGTGATGTGACTTGAGTTATCTGATGATTTGTGTTACATGGTTTAATGGTGTAATGATGTTAGTTGATATAATATGTTAGTGAATATGAGAATATTTGATGTATTGTGAAAGTGTCAGTTTTGATGAGTGTATTGGTGAAGGGGACGGATTCGCATCACTCGCTTGCGATCGCCCTATGAATCTGATATTTCTTCTTCACAGTGTGTATTATATGCTGTTATATTTTATGATGTTGGTTACTATGTTTTCAGGATTGCAAGTACATGACACCGACTCCACTTGGTTTCACAAGTCTGAGCGTGTTGATCCAACAGTTAAGTTGAAGGGAGATAGTAGCTAGGTAACATGTGTCAAATCTACACCCTAGCCTTAGTGTGTTGCCAGTCATCTGTGTCAAGTCGTTGTTTTCCTTACTTTAATGTTATTTAATTTTGAAAGGTTCTTTATTTGGAAATAATGTTTAGAATAATTGCATTATATCATGTTGATGATTATTTAATTTAAATTATGCAATGTGGATAAAAGTTTATATTTAAATTAATTAATTATATTTAATTTATTTAATTGATTAAATTTAATCCAAGGGGTTGAATCTAATTATTAAATAATTAAATTAATTAATTAAATGTGATGCAAGAAAATTAAAAGAAATAAAAGAATTAAAATTAATTTGGAATTTAATTTCAAATTGTGGAAATTTAATTATTTTGAAATTTCATTTCAATTAAGTTTGAATTTAAATTAGAAATTGAAATTGGATTTTAAAAGCAAAGTTGGTTTTCAATTTTTGGAGATAATTGATATTTAGATATTTTAAGTTTCAGTTTTGCATGCAAAAATCAGATTTGGTTGTGCAAGATATTTTCAATTAGGCATGCATGAGTGAGGGGAATTTAGGGGAAAAAAAAAAGTTGGGTTTTGCAAAATTAATGCTTGGGAGAATTTTTGAAGAGGAAAAAACTTCTTCTGGTATGAGAGGATAATTTTGGGAAAATTGCATAGAGGAAGGGTTGAAGCAACTTTTGGTTTTGGTTTGTGATTGGATCTGTTGCACGTTTAAGAAAAATACAGGGAATCCTTGGAGAAGGCTTGCATCAGAAATTTATTCTCTTCCTGTAGCTTCGAATTCCAGGTTTTGTTCTTGTTGATCAATTTAATTTAATTATCCATGAATCTATAGTTGAATTAATTGTGAATTTGAAATTGTTAAATGAGTCTAGGTGTAGATTAATCCAAATTGGGGAAAAATTGTTAAATCCACTGTAGGGTTTCAAACAATAAACAAGAAATGTTGATTCATTGTTTAAATTAAACATTGGTTGAATTTTAAACATTTAGGATAATAGTATGATTATTTTATCCTTTTTAAATATTCAGATCTGTTTTTCAAAATAAATCTTTGTAGAAATTTTCATTGAAATATCAAGATCTGTATTTAAATTTTCCTATTTATTTAAATTATTCTTGGGAATTTAAAAGAATACTATTAATAAAATCAATTTTTAAAATATGTAATGTGTTGAAGATCATTCTCGAAAAATTTAATTAGATTCCTTGAGTGTGTAATTTTCTTTATTATTTTGTCAATTTTTTTAACCAGTCTGACTTATAATGGAAATTTTGGATAAATATATATATATATATTGTTAAATATACATATATACATATGATATATATATATATTTCAAATAATGTTTTAAATTCTGTATAGTCGTCTGTAAGGTGTCAATAATAAATTTTTGAATTTATATTCACTGAAATTCGTGAAATTTTATTTATTAAAAATTGTGAGATTTGTTTTATCTGAAAAATTCGTAGGGTTTGAAGAATGTTGGGGGAGGCTTGGGAGGTGCTGCCTCCACTGCCGCCCCCATGAGGGGACGACTGTGGAGGAAGGGCCTTCGCAGCCCCCTCCACACCCCCCTTTTCATAGCACACGACGCCCTTTGTTTGGGGTTCGGCTGTGCTATGCATAGCCGCCCCCCAAACATAGGGAGCGCCTATGTTTTATTAAGGAATGGCGGACTGGTAAGGTTCGTCCACCCCTTCCCAATGCCCTGGTTCAGTTTTGGCCACCAAATCCTTAAGGATATTTAGGGCTTTTCCAGTTTAGTGATTAGTGTTATAAAATTTGATATTTGTTAATTAAATTCAATGAATATTAAGCAATATGTAATATTAAATATATTTATTTAATTCAATGAATAATAAAATATAGTGTGTTAGTAGTGTGATATATTTATATATCATTTGTTTAAAATGGATTAATGAAATAAATAATAAAATTAATTTAATTAATTGAGGATGAGATTTCTATGTTTTTTTTTAAATGAAAGATATTTTATACAATGCATATATATTTTTAAGGGTAAATATAATATTGGATATTAATTCGATTTGAAGCATGTAATGTTGCATTGAGTGGAGATTTAAAAGGAATGACTTGTAGGCATGGGTAAATTTTTAGAGAAAAGATGTTTTGATATATTAAAAGTAATACCTGATTTAAATAAGAATTTGAGTTAAATTGTTTGAAATAGAATTCCTTATAATTGTAGATTGAAGGCGTTTATTTTAAATATTTCAATTATTTTGAAAGAGGAAATAGTTTTATATTATTGTGAATAGAGATTTTAAAGATAAGTGATGAATGCATGAACTTATAGATATAGAAAAAGGATAGTTTTCAAATTGAATATATTCATGTGTTAATAGAGAATTGAAAAGATATAGGTTTTGGATATAAACATAGAAAGGTTATTGTCAATAATTTTATGTGGTACTAAGAGATAATTAAGGAGTTGTTTGCAATGAAAAGTCAATTTATTACCTTAAGTTATTTATTTCTATTTGAGCAATTTAATTATTGTGAATGAAATTATGAATGAGATATGGATTTAGAATATCCAAATATAGTAAGATCCTCGTGATTGTCTTTTATAATTATTTTCCTCATACTTCAAAAAAAGGTTGTGAGTTTAAATTGTTTAGGATTCTCTATTATGAAAATAGAAAAGGGGTATATGGTTATTTGATTAAACCTTGTTATTGTGCCTTCGACTTTGTTAACGTTAGCTATTGCTTGAGTATGGATTTAGGAAATCCAAAAATATTAGATTAGATTAATGACTTGATTGCTTTTGTAGCTATGTCATCATGTGGTATATTGGGATATGGGATTATGTGTTAGTTCAATATTTTAAGTCTTCCAGAGAATCTTAGAGGATCTAAGAGGGTTGTCGATTCATGATGTCAACCAGTGTTTTCCCTTGGGTAGTGCATGGTGTCTTATTAGTATTTACCCGGTTTCCACGAACGGGGTTGTGTTGTTTTGTACCTCCTGTGACAGGAGTGGACTATGTGTTGTTGCCTCCAAGATATTTGGAGTGTGTTCTATTATTCGTTCATCCTTGTGATGGAGTGGTTTTGATACCTAGGTTGTATGCACTTGTAAGTCCCTTGGTAATTAGTTTGTTTGTGTGTTGTCGAATAGAAGAGTGGCTTACATTAGGGGCCAGAGCCCGGAAGAGGTAGGATTTGGGTAACCTATGGAAGTGAGTTTAATCAAGTGATAACTAAAATTGAAATGAATATTGGGGAGTACTACACACTAAAAAGATAAGTTCTAGCTTCACTCATAGTCAAGTGCTGGTTAAGGCTTGGAATGAGTGGAAAGGCTTGGAATGGCATAGTCATCTATCTCATCTGTACGAGAGGTATTTGATTCCGCACTAATAAGTATGAGAGTCGAGGGTCGGTAGAGGCCACCAGGATTACCGGAGCCTATGAAGATCCGCTGAGGGTAACTTATTATGAGTTGTGCGATGACACTCTGTCTAGGACAATTATTTGTCTGTTGTTAGTATTATGTTATGTGTATGGTTTTCTAAACATACTTGATCTATTTTATGTCTGGAAGCAATGTGACCTATGTCAGTGATGTGAGAGTTGTTCTTGTGTTGTACTTTTGTTTGGTTGAGTCAATATGAGTCTGCCTTTGGTTAGAGGTTGTAGATCTTTGTCCATGTTACGTTGTTACTATCTCCTAGCATGGGGGGTGGTCCTTCGGGTACCACTTGGTTGGGTGGAACATGCACCAAAACCATTGGGTCCCCTTTGATCTTCAGTACTTGGTGGCGAGATATCCAATTGGAAAGCTCGTGATTCTTGAGTTATTCTTACATTGTAATATTTCAGATTGTATAAGTTATTTATCCCTCTTATGTTCATGAGGTGAAAATTCTGTAATTGTAATACTTTTGTACTATTGTCTCATTCTGGGAATGAGTGATGTAACTATTGGAATAAGTAAATGAATATGAGATGGTATCTTGGATGTTTATCTTATTATGATATGTTGTATGATGCTTATTTCTTAAAGTATTAAATGCTATGGTTAATGTATGATGTAAGTGTGGGTTTAGGTAATCCCAATCATGTAGCCTTAAAGGTTGTTGTTAATTAGTTAGTGAATGCGTATGCTTATTGCACTTTAAAAATAAAAATAAAAAATTTGGTTCACTTTAATCGTTAATTACAACTTCCTTTAGGGTTACTTGGCGGGGCATTACAAAGACTTTCATGTATTAGTCATGTGTAACTAAGATTGGTTTTATAGCCTTAATGTTATTATGAAATATTACTTCATGGTTAGGATGTAGTCTAAAGCACTATTTAATAGGTTTAAACTTGATTATGAATAGTTTTAAAGATTAACTATTATTTATTGATTTTAAAGTTAATTTTAATAGTGTTAAATAGTTGTAAATATGATTACATTTAAATAATATTGACAACCAAAACTTGGAACAATGGGGCTATCTTATAGATGTATGTGCATATATATACTTAATGGTTTATTTTGTTTCTATTCAAATACTTTTATATGGCTATTGATATGTTTTAAAACCTTCTATACCATAATATTCTTATGCACATATATAAATCATAGGTTCTTTTGAATTAGGCATATTTACATCATATAACCATGTATTAATTATTTATAACACCAATGACAATGCACAAAGTTTTATAATATGAAAATTTGTTATATGTATCATAACTTTATAACATTATTAATTGTTATTCTTGGTTGTATAATTCATTACTATTTATGTAAAATGAGCTTTAAAATTGTTAGGAACTGTGAAAAATATTATCACATGAGTATAGTAGCAATATGACTATGAAAACGGTTATGAAAACAAGTTTCTTAATCCATGGTATGAATACTCTTGAAAAGATGTGAAATTTGTGACTTTGTATGATTGAATAGTCATTGTTTTGAGATATTTATAACCGATTTTAAGATATTTTGATTGAATATTTTTTTTAATCAAAATTTTCATGTGAACAAACTAATACTTGAGTGCTCACTTAAGACTTGCATTCACTTTGGATAAGTTTATATACCTAAAATAGTATTTTTTTAGTGATTAAACAATAAACTAGATTGAATCTTTCTCAAAGGTATGGTATGTTTCATTTTGAAACCTATTATGTCATTTTAAAATTTATTCTTAGTTATCTAAATTTTGTAGCAAATTATATTTGTTTGTGATTTGAGTATAGAAAGAGATACCAGTGTGTAAACTTATGACACACATATATGTTATTGGAATGTGATTGAAACAAAAAAATTGACCAAAGTATTGCTCACTACATGCATTGTCAATTCATAGTATTTACAAGTTTACATGTTAGTTGGATGCTAGTATTTGCATGTTTACACGTAGTTCTCATATTGGACATGGTAGTCTTAAAATACCACAAACTGTCACTCACATTGAAGGACTGGGCCACTTCCAAGAGGAAGGTGAGTGAGGGACAACCAATTTGGAGTAAGAGCTAAAGAACCTAGATAATTCTTTCCCTCCACACATGTTGACAAAGCTAAATTATTTACACTTGTTAATGAAACTATATTATATGTCATCACATTTTTAAACAAATGAATGTACTTAGGAGATATCAATTCCATTTTATTTTATAAACTTTATAAATATTCAAAAATTATAATGTCGACATACAAAAGGAATATGAGATATATTTAATTACATTTTATCCTAAATATTTAATGTAACATTTTATCCTAAATATTTAATGTAATATTTTAGTAAAAAAATATGTTTATTTTTCAAATCCTTGAACCATGTGCATAACCATGTTGTGTTTCAACACTTAGCCTCAAGATTTCTAGGAGATTTGGATCTCTCATAAAATTTATATCTAAAATTCAATTTCTTCTTGTCCTTATTAATACTTTCTCTTTTGGTCTTTCATGAACAACTACAACTTCATCATATAGTTGGAATATTTGTACCACATCTCCTCTAAGAGGAAAAAATTACCACAAACTCATTCATTTTGATCTTTGAGAGAATGCTCTTAAATTCTAGGTCACCAAGTGATCCTACGAGTTTATAAAGATCATAGTATTATCATGTAATTATCTTCCTCATCTATTTTCATTCCATTAGAGTGAAACTAGGTCACAATCATATAAAAAAAATCAAATTATTATCCATAAACCACCATTATCCATTCTCAAGGTGTACATATTTCTCGAGAAAATTTTGTTGACTAGAGATTTATCATAGGAAAAATCTCTCAATTTATTCCAAATATGTTATATGGTAGTTCTCCATGTACATAAAATAAAATCCTAACGAGTTCCTTCACCTTTCAATCTAATATATTCCAGTCAACTTTTGATATTGTAGTGAGTTTCAAATTGGATACAAAAATCGATAGATCTCTATCTATAAGCATATCCTCCATTTTGAGCTCTCATGACTCCAAATTTAGTACCAATGAACCTCTCCATATCTTTCCTTGATATGAATGCCTTTTTTTTGCAACAAGATCTCCTTTTACACAATATTCCACTCAAACTAATATTATAACAAAAAAACTTATCCTTAACACTTGAGACAATCAAGATTTGATACCAAATCAAATGAAGCAAGCTTAAGTGTGGGATTGCCAAAACTTATCTTAGATTACTAATCATCACAAATAAAATATAATATAAATAAAATTATAATTGCAAGATTCATAGATTCAACACATTAAGTAATATATACATGGATAAAACCTTTTTAGATAATAAACCGATAAAAAATCATTTTAACAATTAAAACACTTATAGAGTTATCTATATAAATCTATAGATAAAACTTAGGGATAACACATCTCCTCACTTCCACATGGCTAATAATTCCTCTTGTGCATAGTGATAGATTTCGCTATTAATCTTTAAAATTTCCACAACTCTCAATGAGAGAGAAAATCCTAAAAATATAGAAGGGGTGGCTAAATACCTAAAGGGTTATTAGTCACACCTATTCAAAACTACCATTATAAATAGTTAATAATATAATATTTTATTAAACTATTAATCATTTAAATAGTATATGCTTTATAAACCATATATAATATGCATAAAGTTTTATAATCTTATATTGGAATAGTATATAAATATTATAAAGGTACATGAACCCTAATAAAATTATGTTCTAACACTTCCCCTTAATGTTAATAGGGGGTAGCATCTATCAATTTATGTAAAAGAAAACAAATAAAGTACCCAAATAATGTAGGTATTATTTGACAATGATAAATAGGGACACACATATGCCAAAATGAAGATCATGTATTATACACTATATGAAGGTCATTTTTGTCATAATTTATAATTCTAGTGTTCTAAAAAATGATGCTTTTACGTCTTATAAAGTTTTATTAAAGCCTAGGACTCCTCAAACTAGCCTCTCCTAAGTTCATTACAATGCTTTTTTATGTAGAAGAATTAAAAAGAGAAAAAAATTACAATATTCCTAAAGGGCATACATGTCATGTAGGAGAGGTCTTATGCTATGTCTATTAGATCTCACATCCAAGATTTAGCCACTAAGAGGTGGAAATAACATGCACACTCCCCTTTAATGGTATCAACTAAGGACAAGCATTGATTTAAATTTGGAGAATTTTGTACTATATAGAGATTTGATATGTGATTGTTGGGATTCCAATCTAGTTCTTTTATATCATAGTATATCTTCCACTTGATAATCAGATGAATAAAACTAGAGAAAAAAATATGAATAGAAACTCTCCCTTGATTGAAGTTCCCATGATCTTCAATGTGTTTTTTTCTTTAAAAAAGGAGTCTTTGGTAAAGGTAAAATAGTTTTGGTTATAATAAATTGAGACTTTTACTAGTACTCAAATGAATCTCTTTCACTAATCTTCTAAGTCATATTGATTCTTTAAGAGCTACTTTTGTACTTAATATTTTGATTAAGGAGGCATATAATGTAGCTTGTTTCAATATTTCTTCATCCATGGGATAGAACTTGCACCATATTTCGAAAACATAGCCTAAGGTAGGTTTTTCATAAATAAGATCACCAACATAGTAACACAATAATTGAATAATTTTATTCTAGATGAAGGAAGAATAAAGGTCACAACTATTTATACCTTTAATATCATTTTAATGTATATATTTATTTTCTAAAATGATCATATTATATTTCACAAAATCCTAGATGTAATACCTATTGTATAGATAATATCTAGTCTATATATGATAAGATAGATCAAACTTATTACAAGATAAGCTTGGTCTTTTACATGATATATTAGGCTCTAATTTGATACATACTTCAATAAATAAATAACAATTTTATGGGTTAATCATATAAAAAGAATTGAAGCAAAAAATATGCATATGTCTAGCTTGAAATACCACAATATAATGATGATCCTAGAATATAGAAATCCACAAGAAATTATGAAGGTATAAATTAGTCATTTTAAATGATCGATTGAATTTGGTTTTATAATTAGGATAAAAGAATTAAGTTTACTTGTAATGAGTAAGTCATCCATATAAAGCATAATGATTATTTGACCATCTTCAATTATAATAAAGAGGTCATGTGTGTGCCCTTGTTTAAATATTCAAAACCATACTTCCAAAAAATGGTATGCATTTAGATGACATGTAAGAAAATAATTATTAAAAAAGACTTATCTCGCTCTATAGAAACATGACTTAGTTCATATATGGTTCATAAATTGAACATGCTTTCCACAATTATAAAATAGTTTCTACCAAAAGCAATATTCTTAAAATACAAATATTTATTAAGAATAAATGTTTTCAAGTGAATAAAGCTTATCCAAGATTTTAAAGTTTGCATGCAAATAAGAAAAATAATGTATCAATGAATAATGACAAGCAATATGATATAATAGATAAAGAAGATGAAATAAGATAACTAAATTTCTTTCAAAACTTTAAATGAGTCTATAACATAATGTTAAAATTGTTAGAGCTATACAATTAATAGTATGCAAAGAAAAATATTACAATGCATATAAGAACCTTATAAAAACAAAAGAAATAAATTAAATAAATCAAATGATTAGTTTTAATAGAAACAATTCAAACAACTCATTATTAGTTAAAGCAAATATGATGAAAGGAGAGCCAATAATGCCAATTGTTGAATGATAGTGAGTAAGCTATTATCGATTTCACTTTAAATGGGAGAGGAAAAATAGTTTTAACTTTACAAAGTATTATTTTGTATACACATGGATATATACAATTCAAAAGTCTTCATGATACTATTTATCTTTGTATATATACAAAAGAATACTACTCAAAATAATAATTTAAAAATATTTTTTTAACCATTACAGCATTATATTTAAAATAAAATAAAATTGAACTCAACTTTTCCATATAAACTTATTCTACATAGGTTAAGGACAACTCTCCATACCACAAGGGATTCCATATGAAAGTTGTAAACATTATTAAACATGAAAGAAAGATAAGGGAAATGGAAGACGCCTTTACTTGAAATGTGTCACGTTAAAGATAAAAGATAAAAATTAAAGGCCTGCAAAATATTTTCATTCTTTCACCAATAAAATGTAAAGAGCATCTATGTTGGATGAAAAAAGAAAATTCACCAAGATTGTCTTTATCCATACAAGAAGTACCAAATGAAAAAAATAAAAATCCATCCGTGTAATAATCCACTTCATTAGAATATATTAATTTTAATATTTTTAAGATAAGCTCTCGCAAGCTTTTATTTTAGGGTTTGTTAGGTCTATGCAATGTATATTTTTAAGATTAGAGACGGGTAAGCCAATTAGAAGTGGTGCTCAAATGGGTACATAATAAGTTTGTCAAGAGTTATATATAGTTAGGGCTGGTACATGATATGCTGGTATTTATTCATATATTAAAATATTTTATTTTCGAATATAAGATTTAGTAGAGTAGTTAATTAAAAATAATCTAAATATTAAATTTGATGTTGCATTGTTGAAATCAGATTTTTGTTAAGTAGGAGGTATTTTTCACAGCGTGTAAAATTATGATATTGCTATCAAGATTTTTAATCGTGTAGTTTTTTGAGTCAAACTCATTGACCTATGTTTCCTAAGTAGCGGTTCACAAGAACCCAACCCTCATGATAATGAATGGTCCACTTAGCACTCGTTGCATCTAGGTGATGCTCACAAAGGTGAAGCACTAGGCCTTCTCGAGAGGTCACCCATCCCAGTACTACTCCAACTCAAGTGCGCTTAACCACAGAGTTTTCCCCAAGGTTAAGCCGCTTAGCTTGCAACCCCATTTGCAAAACCTTCAACAAGTGGTGTGCCTTATGAACCATTCATTAAAGAGCCCGTTTAGCTCATCAATTGATAAGTAGGAGATTTATGTTGGTGAATAATTATCTTGTAAAAATAATTAGTATTGTCTAATTTGACTTTAATACACATCAAAAATGATGATATTGAGTTATTAATTATCACATATTCAACACATTACACAATATATACATGGGAAAACCCTTTCAAGTAATTTCTTTTTATGAAGCATCATTTAAATAATTAAAATATATATAAAATTATCTATATATAAATATAGACATAACCTAGAGATAACACTTCTCATTTCCACATGGCCAATAATTCCTCTTGTGCACAATGATATAATTCACTATTAATCTTCAAATTCTCCACAACTCTCAATAAGAGAGAACCACCTTAAATGTAGAAGGGGTGGCTAAATACTTGAAGGGGTATTACTCACATTTATTCAAAACTATCATTTATAAATAATTAATAATATACTAGTTTATTAGACTATTATTTATTTAAATGGTGCATGCTTTATAAAAAAATTAATATACATAAATATTTATAATCTTATATGAGAACAAGATATAATTGTTATAAGTGTATGACCCCTACTAACATTATGTTCTAACATGAATATATTTTCTACATTAATTCATGAGAGCAGGTATGTGTAAAATTAAAGTGATCGCACAATTAAAAATAAATAAATACAAAAATATTATAATATAATATAATGATTTATGTAGGGAAAACCCTTTTAGAAGAAAAAAATGTACACTCCAAAATAACTCATTATATTTTAGTAATCAAATAGTTACAATGTACACTTATAAAGTCTAAGCCTTTATAGAAGTATCATAAACAAGAGATTTAGATCAATTGCAACAACATACTAGTACCTACAAAACTCACTATGAAACTTTCATTTGAATTACTCAATAAATAGAGTAACAAATGAAACCATAAAATGGTAGTTAGGAAACCATGCACTAAAACCATCCAAAATGCGGCCATCAAAATTCCTAGTTAAAATCTAACACTCAAATCCTAAGACGAGTTCATAGAATAAAAATAACATATTCATTACATTTGCCACAGTCCACTCATTATCTTGGGTGATCCATTTTGACTATACTATCTCCATTCAAAGATGCCTTATGGCATGCTATAATGCATCATAAGTTTGTGAACAAATGTGAATCCCTATTAAAAATCTCTTATACATCATAGATGCTCTTACATTTTTTATATGGGAGGCCCGAATTCTAGATGCAATAGACTTTGACTCAAGAAGTTGATTAAACCCACTTTTTAAAAATAGACCATTTCAATAATTGTGTAGGGCCAAAATCAACCTCTCAATCCCGTAAAATTATATTTTTTTGTCTTATAGCCTATAAATTACATTTTTCTTCTTCTTAAAACTAGAATGCAAGGTCAAGGCACATTTCCATGGTGAATTTTCAGGACTCATAATCATATAATTTCATTACATATTTAATTTTTCTAGGCCCATTAATGATAGTCATCAATGCAAATATATGTCTAAAATAAGGTGGGCTATACCTTTATTTTTGCCTCCTTTGTCAAGTGGACCTCATTAAAATCTAAAGAAGAGGCTCTAATCTTTTAAAATATTTGAGCTCTCTTTACTATCCTCCTCATCTAGTCTAACCAATACCTATAGTTCAACATCTAGTGCAACCTTCTTAGTCATTATATATAGTTGCACAACCATTTTCACATCCTCCTTTGGTTACTTTACTCTTGTGGAAGGTTTGACCTCTCTAAAAATTACATTTTTAATGTATAGACCTGTTATGGACATAATATCCTAAAGTTTGTACCCTTTCACACTAACACTATGGCTAGCCAAGATAGATTTCCCAACATTATTATCCAACTTTGATCACTTCTCCCTAGACACATGAGCATATGCCTTGCAACCAAATACACAAGATGCTAAAGTGAGGGATTTTTACTTGTCCATATCTCCTTGGGGAATTTATCCGCTAGTGTTGACATAAGAGACCTATCAATCAAGTAAAATTACCTAGCAACTACTTTTACCTATAATTTTGATGCCAATCTAGATCTACTAAACAAATTATATCCATCTCCATCAATGTCTTGTTCATACAGTCTATAACTCTATTTTGTAAGAGGATTTATGAATTTGTCTTATGTATTTCAATGTTTTTGTCCTTACAAAATCTACAATTACTTGTAGAGTAATACTCACCACCTCATTAGTCCTCAATACCTTAATCTTTCTTCTAGTTTGGTTTTCCAAGAGGGTCTTAAACTCCTTAAACTAACTAAACACCTTAGATTTACTTTCAAGATAATCATGTCCTATAATAATAATAATCATAAATGATACATAATATAAATATCTTGATAAGGAAAATATAGAGGCCAAATACCAAAATGAATATGATCTAACAAACTAGAACATTTATGAGAATTAAAATAAAACTAAAAATGGTTTGACTTTTCATAAATGCAATGTTCACAAAAATCAAGCTCAAGAGAACAATTAGTAAGCCCCTCTATAATATTTTAATTTTCAAGGTTTCTAGAGCTTTGTCACTAATATGGCCCATATTATGATGACATAAAACTATTTTCTTAGAAAATAATTTTCTCTATAGGGTAAGAGCATGTATAGGTATTTATAATATATAACCATTAAAATTAAAACAATAATATTTTGTACTACATGTACTAAAGAACTATTGCACAATATATAAGTGGTTGCATCAATCCAAAAAAGAGTACCAATTTGAAATCCCTCCATGACCACTATATCTCCTAGGACCATCTTACAACCTCCATTACTAAAGACTAGTTGTACACTTACATCATTCATTTTACTTACAAATATCAAGTTTCATGCCAAAGTAGGGATGTGCAGGACTCTAGTAATCCCTTTGATCCTCCCACTAGAGAAATAAGTCTTGAATCTACCATGGAAGACTATCCTAATATAATTTTTCATCTAGGTGTACCTTCTCATTATCATAGTTCTCATAATTTGACAACCACTCCTAATAGGGATTCATGTGGGAAGAAGCTTCATAGTCTATCATCCATATGTTGCTAATAATTTTGATCAATCTTCATCAAGCATATTAGATGTCTTCTTTTCTTGTGAAATAGGTAACCACTAATTCATTTATTCAGGTAGATCTTTCATCTTCAATTTTCACATCTCATAACTAGTACTACTAAATTTCTCAATATCCATGTAGGAAGTAAAGCCATGGTTTTCAATCCTTTCCTTAAATATATATAAATCCAAACAATGAAAATATCTCATTACGACAAAAAAAAATTCAAAAATTAATAAAAAGGAGTCCCTCTCTATGCAAAACCTAAATTTGATACCAATTGTTGAGAAACAAGGTGAAATTACTATATTGAATATTTTAAGAGTACATAAAATCTAAAATAATTTACTTTCAACATGGATGATGCAGGAGCATCCATGGCAGTTGACAATCTTGTGTCAATCAAAATAGGTTCAATTTTGTTGATCATTTTTCAATTTTGGAGTGAGGTAATTTTTGTTTGAAATTCATGTTGAAAGGTGGCAACTGAATTATCTTTGATTAATTAAAACTTGTCAAATAATTTCCTTTGCACATTGACAAGTTGAAATAGTGGATGAAAAAGAAAAAAGTAGGTTTAAATCATTTAATTGGAAAATACCAAAAAAAGATATATGAGGCATTGGGATTTGAAAAGATGGAGTTTTAAACACTCCACCATGATCCCTAAAAATTAGGGACTAGGGATATGGGAACCTCAGGCCTGCTTTGTTTCTTGCTTTTTTGGGAGTCAAAAGGAGGAAAGAAAACTAGAACTCCTATCTTTAGTGGGGCTTCTGAAAATGGATATTTAATTATTTTAATTGATTTTTGAAGGGCTTAATGTGTAGCTGCAGGAAGAGGTGTTCCATATTGGAGAAGGAAAAATAAAGAATATGAAATCAATTTCCTGACAAGAGGAGTTAAGCAATGGAGAAACCATTTTCATTGATGAAAGTTTGAAGAGGAATGGAAGACACAAAAGAAGCAACCTGGGTGTAGCATTCTTTGAATGATAATTCTAGGGTGTTTTTTGTAGGTTGGGACTGATTTACAAAATTTATTTAAGGTTTCAGATCAATAGATTGAAGCTACAAGAGTTGCAAGTGGAGTTGATGTGCTAGAAAGTGAATAAGTTTGCAAAAGCTCACATAGTTGAGTATAGTATGTGTTTGAATTCTATTAATTTGCATATCAGATTTTGTATGGTTTTTATTTTCTGTTCATTAGTCCATTAATGACTGAAAACCATTTGTAATCAGATTTCTTTAATAGAGAAATTTAGTGGTTTATTGTGCAAACAATTTATGGAGTTTAATTTGCAGTCTCTTTATTTTTTTTAAGCTATTGTTCTAAGGATTTTAGAGAGGGATTTGAGAGTATCAATCTCTATCTACATTAGTGGTATCAAAGTAGGAAGATTCTGAGTGTTCGAATAGATCGCAAAAGAGAGGCAGTTTGCACCAAGATCTTTGTGTTTTGGGTGTTTTAGAAAATGTATGCAAGAGGAGCCCCATGTGGTAGGGGTAGAGGTAGAGAAAGAAATGAGAATTTTGTCCATGGTGATGATTTCAGAGCTTTAAGAAGACAAGTGGAAACAATTCAAGAAGAAATAAGAACAGGGTTTGCATAGAGAAGGGAACTAGAGAGTGATGAGGAAGAAGAAGAAGCTTAAGAGAATGCCAGCCTGACAAGTGAGCAGAGAGATGCACATTGCAGATGCAACCGTTTCCAATGATCCATTATTGAGAGCCCTATCAAAAATATGGAAAATACCAAAGATTGATGTTCCTACCTTTAATGGAATTTTTAATCCAAAAGAACTCATAGACTGGATAAATGATATGGAGGATTACTTCAAATTTGAAATTGAAGAACCAGATAGAGTAATATTTTCCAAGACAAGATCGAAGGGACATGCTTCAATATGGTGGAGAGAAATTCAGTTGGAAAGAGGAAAAAAAGGGAAGGATAAAATCACAAGGTGGGATAAAATTGTAGACAAAATGAAAAGATAATTCATTCGAGTGGATTATGAGTTGGATTTTCTCAAGAAAATGCAAGGATTGAAGCAAGGAACAAAGACAATGAAGGAGTACACAAAGGAGTTTCATAGGATTCTTATCCAAACAAGGCATTCAGAAGCCACCAAAGATAAGGTTGCAAGGTATATCAATGGCCTAAGACCAAAAATTCAAGAGGAGATGACATTAGTGAGGGTTCTAACCATGGAGGATGCATACCAAGTTGCCTTAAAAATTGAAGCAAGAACGAATAGATGATTTGATAATAAGCAAAGAGGAAAGGGTAAAACTAATGTGCAACAAAGTGAGGAAATAGATTATATTGGAGATACTAAGAGCAGAAAGGATCGAAGAGGTGAGAGTTCAAATCAATCCCATGATCAAAATTTTAGAGGAAGAGGAAGATCAGGTAGAGGATTTGGAAGAGGAAATTACAAAATAACTTGTTTTAGATGTGGAGAAGGACACAAATCTTATGAATGTCCAGAACTAGAGAGGACACATAGAAGGGTTAAAAATAATTCAAGGGTAGCAAATGTAAATGAGGAAGATGCTAATTCTTCACACTCAGAGGAGGCAAAGGATGGAGAAGTACTTGTTTCAAGAAGGGACCTGATGAATGAAGGAAAATAACCAAATCAAATGAAGAGCTTGTTCAAAAAAAGATGTAAGTCTGAAGGTAAAGTTTGTAATGTTATTGTTGATGGTGGTAGTACTGAAAATCTTGTTTATGAGGAAATGGTAAATAAGTTGCAGTTGGAAAGAAGATACCCACATCCATACAAGATTGCTTGGTTGCAAGATGATCATAAAATTCTAGTAAATGAACAATGTCTAGTAAAATTTAAGATAGGTGATTATCATGATGAAGTTTTATTTGATATAATGTCTATGGATGTTTTTCACTTGTTATTAGGGAGGCCTTGGCAGTTTGACAACTTGTGCACAATGCATGATGGGTATGCCAATACATACTCCTTGACGAAAGATGGAATCAAACATAAGTCAAAGATGGAATCAAACTATAGTTGAAAGTAAGGAAGGAGATGAGGAGGAGAATTTTGAGTTGTTTGGTGATCTTACCTTTGCATTAGTTGATGAATTTTTATGTGATAAGGAGATTAGTATGACTAATAGTTTGTTGCAGGAAGGAAAGGATGAATATTTTGATTATGTTGTTAAAATTGATGTGAATGCAGAGGAGGAAGTGATTGTAGCTAATAATTGTCTTCTAGAAGGCATGGAGAAAGAAGAACACGATATTGTAACCAAGGGTGATGACAAACAAATGGTTGCAAAAATAATAGGGAAAGAGGTAATGAATGAATTTCATTATTTTCTTGAAGAAGAAGAAATTGATGTATATGATTTTTCATATTTTCATAGTGTTTTTTGGTGGGAGATGAATTATGTGAAAAGAGGGAGAAAGAAAGGAAGAATGAAAGATGGAAGAGAAATCAAGTTGTAGGGACATGTGAGAAATAAGGTTCAGGTGAATCAGGTAGAAATATGGGTTCAAAATGAGCATCAAATCTACAAATTTTTATGAGTCACACTCATGAAACATTTTTTTTCTACCGTGGGTGTTTGATGCAGGAGCATCCATGGAAGTTGACAATCATGTGTCAATCAAAAGAGGTTCAATTTTGTTGAGAATTTTTCAATTTTGGAGTGAGTTAATTTCGGTTTTAAATTCATGTTGAAAGGTGGAAAATTAATTATCTTTGATTAATTAAAACGTTTCACACTAATTTCCTTTGCACATTGACAAGTTAACATAGTGAGTGAAAAAACAAAAAATAGTTTTAAATAATTTAATTGCAAAATACCAAAAACATTTATATGAGGCATTGGGATTTGAAAAGATGGAGTTTTAAACACTCCACCACAATCCCTAAAAATTAGGGACGGAGGATATGGGTGCCTTGAGCTTGCTTTGTTTTCTTTCTTTTTCGGGAGTCAAAAGGGGGAAAGAAAATTGAAACTCCTATCTTTAGTGGGGCTGCTGGAAATGGATATTTAATTGTTTTAATTGATTTTTGAGGGGCTTAATGTGAAGCTACATGAAGAGGCATTCCATATTGGAGAAGGAAAAATAAATAATATGAAATCAATTTCCTGACAGGAGGAGTTAAGTAATGGAGAAACCATTTTCATTGATGAAAGTTTAAAGTGGAATGGAAGGCACATAAAAAGAAAGCACCTAGAATTCTCTAGGAGAGAATTATTGGATGTGTTTTGCAGGTTGGGGCTGATTTACAATAGTCCTTTAAGGTTTCAAATCAACAAATTGAAGCTACAAGAGTTGCAAGTGGAGTTGAGGTGTTGGAAAATGAATAAGTTTGTAGAAGCTCACATAGTTGAGCATAGTTTGTGTTTAAATGTTATTAATTTTTATATCAGATTTTTGTATGGTTTTAATTTGCTGTCCATCAGTCCATTAATGACTGAAAATCACTTTTAGTCAAATTTCTTTAAAAGAGCAATTTAGTGGTTTCTTGTGCAAACAATTTATGTAGTTTAATTTGCAATCTCTTTATTTTGTTTAAGCTATTATTTTGAGGATTTTATAGAGTGATTTAAGATTATCTATGTCTCTCTACATTAAAGGATTACCATATGATAATAAAGTGATTACATAAAATCAACAATAAAAACAAAGTTAAAAAACCACATCAACATAGGATTTACATGGAGAAACCCTTTTGAGAAAATAATCCACATGAAAAAGAGAACAAATATGTGTAAATCTTCAAGAATTAATAAATCCAATACACTAACACTTTGATAGCACTTGTGTACCTACAATTTTTTTTTTATTAAAGCCACTATCTCATACAGTCAATATATAGGCACAAAGAGAAGAAAAAAACATAATTGATCTACCAAAATAATAGATACCAAAACTATGATATCATGCAAAAACTCCACACCCACTTTGAAGAGAATATTTTTATAATATTAGTAAAATAATAAATGAATTCACATGGAAATCACATGGGCACAATCAATTGCCTCCCTAAATAGTAAAATATAACCACAAAAGGCATATTTTTTCTATAATTCTTGATGGGTCACATTCTAAAGTATAGCACTCCATTTTTATGTCTCCAACTAAATCCATCATACAATATTCTATACTCCTCAATCCTTGTTCCTATAATTAAGAAACTGTAATTAGTGAGTACATAGTTAATTGTAATTGTCATTTTTGTGATCCACCTCCTTCACAAATGCATATGAAAACAAATGCCAACAATCTTGGGTAATCTTCACAAATCATTTTCCAATTCTTCCCTAGACATCCAAGGATAAATCCAAGAGTGTTGAAGATATATAAAATATACATAGGATTGAAAAGTAATGGAACCTTATCCTAAAAGTTACTAGAGGATTTGTCTATGGTTTGAAGTGAAATTTTGGTCATGAATAAGCTCAAGATTATTTTGGCTTAAATGCCTTAATTTTTGTGACACGATCATTTTATTTTAGTTTTGCACATAGTATAGCATTTTGTTTTGGGGTTTCCTCAAGAAAAAACAAACAAATTCTAACACATACCTTTAATTGGCCTCTCCCTTATTGTAACCTTTTGTTAAATATTAACAATTCACAAAATTAGTGTATCATTTGTATATTTGAGGGGGTTATAATGCATGAAATAATCTATATTCAATCATAAATATGCTCATGTCATAGGCACAATAGGTATGATGGGGAGGAAAGGCTTTATGTTACAATTTACTATAGAATCCTAAGTAGGAGTATTATTATCATTTATAATTATATGTCATATATCCTAGCAAGCAATGAAAGTCTTAAAGGTTTTGTAAAATAAAAACTTGCAAGGAAGCATCCAAATTTTAAGACCAAGGGTATTTTAGGTATGATCCTTCTTTGCATTTCTAAAATTGGTAGCTAGCTTTAACATATATTATAGCCAACATAAAATCCAAGGACTATGAAAAAATATCATATTAATGACATTACAAGTAACTTATATATCGTCATTTTTAGAATAAGGCACTTTCAAATGACAACATCAACATTTGAAGAGATTATTGAAGTTTAATTTTAATTAAAAATGAAAGGATTTTGTAAGACAAAAGATCTTGGAGAAAAGAAAGAGTAGTTGAACTAGAGAATGGGTCAAATAGAAATGCTCATGAATGTAAAAATTTCTTTTAAAATGTAATAATGATGTCAAAAGAAGCAAATTTAAATAAGAATAGAATTGATGTAGGATGAAAAGATTTTTTAACGTTGGATTTTTACCAACTAAAACACCATCTTAGGGAAAATCCTTTCAAGGCTCAAATAAGAAGTAAGGTAGAATAAAATAAAAAGAGATACAAGCATGTAAACAACTTAGGAATCCACATGAGAAAAGCTAGTATATGCTTAACATAAATAGAAGAGAAAACTAGATATAAATAAATAACACCTCAAATAAATCCAATGAGAGCCCCCCAATATTCATTATGTTGAATAAGATGAATTATGAGTGGATCCACCAAAATACACTAAACCAAAGGAATAATATCATTAAAGGATTGATATCAAGTGCAATATGCCAAACAATCACTTAAAGTAAATTTCCTAAGTTTTTACCGTGCAAGTAAAATAAACTATGTAACAAGCCATTACAATAAAAGAAAATCCTTTCTTTATTTAAAATATATGAACAAAGATGCTATACAACATACAATAAGGATTTCTATTCCATTACAATATTTCTCCAAGTACAATATTCCAAGAAACTACAAAAATGCATACATAGCTCTTTCGAGCTTCATAGCATAAGATATAGATGGTCTAGGAATTTTCCTTTCAAAACCTTGGTCTTCTATCGTCTATTGAGGTGGACAAGCATCACTCAAGCACTTTTTTGCCAACCATAGACTCATATGTGGTCTCCCACACATGTATCAATGATAGACGACCCTTCCCTTCAACGAAGGTATTGGTTGGGTAACCCTATACGACATACCATTTTGAGCTTAGTGTTGTGTCCTACATGACTAGGATTTATAACCTATGCTAGGTAGCCCTCATGCATTTAAATGGACACGGTGAACTGATAGTGGAGTCTCAACAATCTCACTATCTATAGTGGAGTCTCAGAGAATCACACTACTTTGGCCAAAGTGTTCTCACTCAGTATAATTGAGTGATGGTCTACCATTCACCTACACTATGGCAAGCTCATTTTGACTTAAGTCCATTATATCTATGCTGAGGCAATCCCTCTCCATGGGCAAGCTACTCCCCAAGATAACCTATCTCTTAACAAAACCTAAGGTAGCACAACTCAATAAGAAAAGTACAAGTTCCCTCCCTTCACTGGACAACATTCCTAGGAGTAACCTACTAGCCATCTAGCATAATTAATTATCTAGATATAAGTGTTCCTTAAGCTAGTCTATGTTTGATCATATCTCGTACAGTAACAATACCTATGACAAACAATCTCTTTTACCCACGTCTACTCATGTCTAGTATAATAATAATATCTATGACAAACAGTCTCTCCTATCATGGAGTATTTAAAAACATTTCACAAATAGAGTAAATAGTATCCTTTTTTTTTCAAAGAAAATAATACTTTTCCCTGTATGCAAATAATTATAAAAGACTAGTTTAAGCAATCATAAAGTAAATCATTTAATACCAATGCAAATAAGGGGAAAATATCCTCATGCCTATGATAAGATTTCCAACTAACTAGTTGCAGTCACAACACTCCAAATCAACAATTAGCTTGTTATCGATCCTTCAATAAAGACTCAATATCCACTATCTCTCAAGTTGGAAAATTCTCCTCTCAAAATATTAAAAATCTCACTCTAAAACTCAAGACTCTCACTCACTGTTTTGATAAAATATTGCAGATAGAAATGTATACAAAATGCAGAGACTTTGCACAAGAAGTATTGCACAAAAGAATGTGTAAAATTTTATATGGAATGTGTCCAAACATATGAACTTAATCCTCTATTTATACAACAATTTGGAGATCACACAACCTATAGATTAGGCATGAACTTTGACAAAACAATTGCATGTACATAAACACATCAAACTCTGCTAAAAGGTGGCAAATATGAAATCATATAATCAACTCAAACAACAACAAATCGACTTGGATAAATGACAGCAAATGGAGACCCATTCAAACCCCCATATGATAGAATTTGATTTTTATTTCAAAATAGAATTCTACAGGTTAAAGGATTCAAAGGTGGCACTAAGCATTATTATGCTTTCTCATAGATGACATAGGTTTCCTCCTTCACAGAAATAGTCAATAAAAAAATGTGTCATCAAGTTCAAATCATCAACTAAGTTATACTATGTTTCGATTCACTCGTTACTTCGGTTTGACATAGTCATTGATATGTTTTCATATTCTTATAGTTGTTTGATCGATGCAAAATAACATGGCAATATGGTTTACTAAGTCCATGGTTCCCCTATTTAAAAGGCATCGACTTATTCTCTTCTTAAATATCGACTTTATGGTTGTGTTAAGTTTGTAGATTACAAAATCTTCTATCATCGATAACAAGAGCATAATATGCGGCCAAAGAATACAGTCATAACTATCACAAAGTTTAGTCTTAACCTTTTTAATAAATCAGCCTCCAAGTTGATTAAGATAATCGACTTCAAAGCCATATGCATAATTATAATCGGCTAATAATCATTGCTTTAGATAGTCGATCTCAAAGAAAATATTATTTAAATCTATATACATAAATTATACATACATAAATATATATATATTAACACACACACACACACACATATATTTATATGCATATATGTATATGTTAGTATATACCCATATTTATCATATGCTAATAAAGCATGTATATATAGTCGATATACAAAGGTATACATCAAGATAGCAATCACATTGTTATATTAATATATCGATTGTGTATACATATATATATGCCTCTATGTACTTGTATATATATGTATACATGTATCGATACATTTGTATGGGCATGTCCATTTGCCACCATACGTATATATTGATACACATATACATATGGATATATGTATATATATACACATTCAATTCATACACCAAATCATACACAATTACTACAATATTGATAAGAGACTACAGACGATATATCTATACGTATACATATGCATGTGGTTGGTTCCATCAAATAGTTCCATGCGCATAAGAAACTTGTGCATGAGTATGCATAGGTACGTCTACCCATGTACGCATTTCATCGTGTCTATAGTTTATCATCGTCATACATGTTTGTATGCATACGCATACCCTCGTATGCTCCACATATCAATACAAGCATGGTAACATGGAAAGAACTCTCAAGCTCAAACAAATAAACATCATTCATGAATGCACTCAATAGTAAACTAGACTCTTACTAAAGCAGACATACAGACAAAGAATGACTTACCAACTTCCCACTTAATAACCCGACTCAATTATTCTATTGTGGTGTGTGTGAGCTCAGATAGGTTACGTCACTAGTTACCCGACCAAGACCTTCTCTTGAGTGATACTTCCCCTCTACCTAGAGGAATTGAACATATACCTACAATCACTAACACATGCACATGGTAGTCGACTGTTCACAAAATATGCAGTATACATAATACCTCTCCAAAGTTAGAATATCAACACTATTCATCCAATCACGTAAATGCATTCCTTCATATAACATTAAATGAGATGACATTCATTCATAAAATAGTGATAACAAAGTGCACACACAATTTTATTCATCCATTGAATTCTCATTGCATTCACATTTTACCCTACATAATAATAGTAAATAGTAATTACATAATTGGGATGTAACATCAAGGCACAAAAAATGCTAGAAAAAATGTATAGTGAACAAGATACATAATAAAAATAATAATAGTTATATCAAACTCAAATGTTAGATACTCAACACAAGAAATTCATCATGTAAATTCATCAAAAGCCTTTCTCTTTTTGAAAGAAGGAAATTAATCTTTAGAGGGAATAATATTATAATTGTTGTCAACTAATTATAGGTCGTTTGTGTATTCTCTATGTGAGAAGCACATGTCATCAACAACTAACATGTGATTTAGGCATGTTTTAGTATCTAAATTAAACCTATATGATTGGTAGGTCACCAAAGCATGCCACTAACTAGCAATAGACATAATGTTTTGGGCTCTATGGGTGATCCTTGTATCTCCACATAAATAAAGTGTCAGTCCCATAACTTGAATTATTGCACAAACCTACAATTTAAAAAGAGAAAATAAGAAAATAATACATATGTTGCATAAATTTATGAAGGGAAAAACATTATGTTCATCAAGAAGATAAGTAAATATTAAATAACTATAAATAAAACATGTATGTTTTAAAGTAGCCTTCTAAATGTCACCAATATTATTAAGTATCTTCAAAGATTATGTGGAAAATCTATGTGCTAGATTAAAACTAGGATTAGTATCACAAACCGTGCAATGTAATATAACAAATACCAACAATTTTCATATACAAGTTGATGGTTAATATTAAAACAAAAATACTTATGTCTTTGCAAGAAACATATTAAAAAATACTTTAACAATATGCAAAAATAAATGCTCAAAAAATATTACTTTGATTTATGTTTTAGAATTATAGAAATAGTGCCCAAGATAAGAAAGTCAAAAATAAAACTTATGCAAGCAACAAAATCAAATTTTTGGGTGACAAGCACATAAATTTTTTGAGCATAAGCAACACTTGGGAGACAAATCCTCAACACAATCACCATCAATAATCCATAACAAACAAGTTTTTATCTACACTTCATACATTAGATAATCTATGTTCTAGCAAGGAAAGACAATTCTTAGAAACATGTACTTTTTGTACTAAACAATATAGCTTTGATATCTACAAAAAAAACACTTCCAATTTTTTTTTTTGCAAAAATGATATGGAAAGAATCACTATATAAAATGAGAGTAAACCTTCAAACTCTCATCATGCAAAGACCCAAACTTTCCCTATAGACCAATCATGACTCTCAAACCATTAAAAAATAATAATTCTAAACCAATAAAACTTCCTACACAAATAAAAAACACAAGTATAAATAGGAATAGGAAAACCCCTCTCACATAGAGCTAAATAACATGGACTCAAACAAAAACTAAACATAAATATCTATTGATACAATCACTAGAGCTTGAAGAAAATACATCTTTTGCTCACAATTTCAACTATTCAAAAACTAACATACACAATAAAAATTATTTGGAACAATGAAATAGAAAAGAACCACTGTATAAAATGTTGTAAATTTTCAAACTCTCATCTGTAAAGCTCCAAATGTGCCTTCCAAACCAACCATGACTCTTGCACCAGTAAAATAAATTAAATTTGTACTTTAGACCAACCACACCTCTTGCAAAAAATGAAAAAAACAACCATAAATAAACACAGGAAAACCTCTCACACACAAAGCTAGATAACACAAACACAAATAAATATGGAATTCAAATCTCTTTGGATACAATCACAAAGCTTGAATAAATGCATCTTTTGCACACAATTTCTAACAAATACACTAAAAAATATTATTTGCAATCATGACATAGAAAAATAATTGTATAAATTTATAGAAAACCTTCAAACCCTCACCATGCAAAACCCCAAACTTGCCTTCTAGACCATTCATGGCTCTTGCCCATAAAAAAAATGTACACTCTAGACCAACCATGCCTCCTACACAAGAAAAAAAATAATGACCATAATTAGACATGACAAAACCTCCCTCACATAAAGTTGAACAACACACTCAAATATAATTAAAACACAAATACCTATCAAGATTCAAAACAATGATGAAGCTTGAAAACATGCATCTTCTCCTTACAATTTCAACCCCTTGCATGTCATTTCAGCCTTTTGCATGCCTCCACATTTTATGTTCATGTCTACTAGGTTGGTGCAAACTATGACATATACGATATGAAGTAGAACTTTAACACAAACATTAATTTCATGAGCTGGCCATGTAGCAATTAATCCATGAACTAGGCCCTAACCAAGTTGCAGCCAATATATACACATAGACATTAAAAACACTATAATTTTTTGCTACATCACATTTTGACTTCTTGAGCTTCCCACACAATTTTTTTTATGACATTGTCACTAGTGAAGTTGCACCTAATACACATACCCATAAACATAAAAAAAAGTTTAATTTTTGCTATATGTCTACTGATTGACTATAATTTTTTCTCCTAATTTTTTTTTTTTTTTAAAACCAACTAATAAAACTAGCATACCTATCTTCTGAAAAATCTATACAAAGACATAAAAAAAAATCAAAATATTACAAACCAACTATTTAGAAAAAAAAATAAAAAAATCTAACATCACTTTAATAAAATCTTACATGAATTTCCAAACAAATCAATGCTATAATGCGAATCTAACTAATATCTGGCTAGACAAGGACTACAAAATAAAATGAAATTTCAAAGTCACACTGGACTAAATTGTCAATCCATTTCCCTGTAATTTCCGTGACTTGCAAATGTAAATAAAGCTTATGGCCGGACACCTTTAAAAAAAGGTTTCACCCCACCCAATTCCAAGATTGACAGCGACAGAAGATAATACTGGGAAAATCCGGCTCAACATATGTCTTCCTGAAACGATTAGTCAACAAATCCAGAGGAAAAAATAACAGGGGGGTCCTTACTTATTTTGGGTTTTACGCGGTTTCCATGGACTCATTGACCCAGAGAAAAAAATAACAGGGGGCGGTCATTATATATTTTGGGTTTTCACAGGTAGGGACCAAAATAAATTCCACCCTTTTTTAAAGAGATTTGCTGTGAAAATGGAGGAGGAAGACGAGGAAAGAATACTTGAAATGACTGCAAGTTTGATGTTCAGTATTGCACTGGGATTTTGTGGAGTGTTTGCAGTTCTGTACATCAACAGCCGGTGGAGGAGGGAATATCTGCACTTCATGGATGGCCTTGTTGTTGCTTTCAATGATACCTTCTTCTCTATGTTCAGGAGATAAAAAACAAGGTTGGATTGCTGTGGGTTCTGGTTAACTTTTACAGTTTTGGACTGTTCATTTGTGTCCAGTTTTTGTATTCTGGTAATCTTTTACAGTTTTCATTGTTTATTTGTGTCGAATTTGTGTATCAATGTTTTGGATCCGTGTCTTGTAATATGTAGAATTTTATTTATCTATACTTTATCTGTTTTTCATGAATATTTTCAGGCAATTTTCTATCTATCATGAATGTTTTGGTTTATTTATGAACTGTAGAAATATTGTATCTGTAAATTTTATCATGTTTCAAACAACCCCTCTGTAATTCAAGGCTATCTAGAAAAAAAAAATGAGATAAGGATTGTAGTGCCCTTTTCTTTTTTCACTGTCAGACCAATATAAGCTCTTGCGAGCACTAATACAAGCTGTTTATGAGAGACAAGGTATCGTTTTTTAGAAACAACGTTCATATTAGAAACAATGTTCATATTAGAAGCCAACACTGGAAGACCAAAAGTCACCACTTCGAATTCCACATTCAATGTTCTAATAGGAATTTGAACTTGTGTCTCTATAATTAGATCTCAATATTTTAACCAATTAATCTTAATCCCTTGAAGAAAATTTTATATTTCAAAGTGTTTCTGTTTTATTATATAATATTTGAAAAAGATATACATTCCACTAAAATTGACAAACTTACACAAATAAAACTAGACTTACATTTAATTCAAAATATATGTGTTTTTACTTAAATGCATGGTGAGTACACTAAATTTTCTTTTTATTCATAGCCATGGAACATTTGAACCATATAATTTTAATGGGAAAGATAGAGGATTTATGACATATTTAGCAATTTCTTTCTCAAATTGTAATGTTTTATATCTATAAAGGGCAAATGTGGGTTTTTGAAAGAGTATAAACTCTTTACAAGGTCAATCATACATATAATAATAAAGCCCATCAAACATCAAAGAAATTATGATAAAGGCCAACAATATTAAGGTTGAAAGCCAACATTATGAGATATAAAAGTAACAGTTCAACTTGTAAGGACATAAAGTCATATTCTTTTTACACTTGACTTTTTTGTGTGACACTAGATTCCAATCATCCAACCCAAATTTGTTATCATCTTGATCCTCTTGGAAAGAAACACCCTCAATACCCTCCAAAGCCCTTCATTCATATTCCTTAAACTTCATATCCCTCCTAGAAGACTAAAACCCACAACTTTAGTTCACCATTATCAAACCATAATGTTAAGCCCTCTTCAAGAAGTGAATATTTGCTAGTATATTGTATTAATGTAATAGTTTACAAAGTGTTAGAATAGTTATAAGAAGTATTATTGTATGGAGAATTGGCAAGAGGTGCGAATTATTGTGTCATTTCATAAACTTGTAGCTTTAATTGATAGTAGGTTGATTATCTAAAGGCTCTCCCCATCCTCCCTTAGCAAAGATGGTCAATCTCTACATCAAAAGGATTTGGGGTAGAAATTATAATCACAAAAAAAATATTAGTTAATTAATCTACTTTCATTATATTAATGTTGTCCCTTTTTTGAGAGCCTCATGTCAATGAACCTACCATATTTTATGTTTTTCCTTCACCTTGCTACATGTTACTTGTACTCAATGTGTCAAAATTGAAAGGCCGTCATCTTCTTCATTCGTATCTTGTATTTAGGCAACTCAAGTTGCTTTTAAGATAGTGGCATCTTCATTTCCTTTGTAGTGAGCTATACATCTTGTAGCTCATGGATTTAATGTGGTGGATCATGTAGTGTGAATGCAACTTTTATGTACATAATGAATCCATGTAAGTTGGTGGTGTATGTGTGATGCATATTAATTAATAAACGTGACATAGAGGGGATCAAATAAATAAGATGAGATTTACACCATGTTATGAACATCTTGGACATTTCTATAATTAATTAGTCTATACACCAATTCAATGCTATCCTAAATGTTATTTAATGTTCAGGGGATTGAGTTCGATTGGATAAAATGTTGGTTCTCATTGTGGAGGCCCAATTTCAAGTTCCCAAAGGGGCATCTAATGTGGAATTCTAAGTTGTGACTCTTGATCTTTCAATGTTGGATTCTAGTGTGGATGTAATATCTAATGTGGATTTCTAAACTATGACTCTTGGTACTCAATTATTGGCTTCTCGTATGGATATCTATGTTATCTAATTTTGATACTTGAAAGGAGCTAAACATTGTTCTCATTAGTGCTTGTTAGAAGCTTAGTATTGGTCTCATTAGTGCTTGTAAGGAGCTTAGGATTGGTCTTATTAATGCTTGTAAGAAGATAAATATTAGCCTCATTTGTAACTAGTTGTTTGAATGAGCCATATTTGTAAACCTCTTCAATATGAAAAGAAATTATTTGAAAGGATCAAGTTAAATTTGTTAACATAATCACTAATCAAATTTATTAAAGATTCACAAGCTTAAAATCATTTTTAAGACTGAATTTTTGAAGAAAACATCTTAGAAGAATTGTGGAGAGAATTGATACTATATAGAGGGGAAATAGAGATTATTTTAGTAATCAAAACACTTGGGAGGCTAATGTCATCATAGATAATAGAATAATGAGCATATCAACCAAGGCTATACTAGTCATGCAATAAAGTTCATTTGTGTTTTCAATAGCTTAAACCATCCCATATTGCATAGATTAACATAATCTAAGAGATACTTCATTGAATGACTCTGCTGGTCCTTTTTTTGCTCTGATCTTTGTTGTTTCGTTGCTGATTCCCTTGCTGCATGGTGAATCCTCTCCCAAGTGGCTGTTGTGGATTCACTCCCCTCGCCTCTCTCATTGGTTCCCAATTCTAAGCCTCCCTAGTCGGTTGTGCTGCGGAAGAAGAAGGGACTCCCCAAATCCATTGCCTCTTCATGGCCTCGGATTTGAGGGGTTAGTTTAGACCCCTTTGTTTCAGGGGTTGTTTAAATTTTTTGGTTGTTCTACAGCTGTCGGTCAGTTGTTTTGTTTGTTCCTCTAGTTCAAGTTTTGTTTGAACTATGCTTTCCTTTGGCCCTTTGGGATTTCTGTGTGAAGGGTACAACACCCTATAAATGTTGCTTATCTTATCAAAAACATAATCTAAGAGATTAAAAGGAGCTAATGTGGTTGAAATCAATTTGTTTGGATTCTAAATACTCCTAGGCTTCTCTTTGAAGCATACTTGCACTCTTTTTATGTAAATAGACTCTTCAAGGGTTTGTAAAGGCAATTGGACTTGGGTAGTTTATATTGTTTCTTGTTAATGTACTTCTTAAAGAGTTGAATCCAAATAATACTTTTTGATTGAGAAGTTAAAGAGCTAGTTTTCTAGTGTTAAGATTTGATGAAGGGGACTCCCCTTACAAATCTGAAATCAAACACACACAAAGAGACTTGCAAGATGGCTGCAATATGCCATTAAATTTTAGATTTAAATAGAAAATTAGCAACATTCTTATTTTCTTAAATCATAAAATGATTACATCAAACTAAAGCTCATGGGCTTCCTTACAACCTAGGCTTCATACATACAAAAATCTGCAACATAATGTCTTCAACATTCTAGCATCATTTCAACAACATCTAGATATGCAACCACAACTTCTCCAAAAGCCCCCCTCACCAAATGAGCAAGCATCATTATATAGAAATTGTGCGAGAATAAATCACCATTGGTTTCCCAAAACAACCTCCAAAAACCATCAAGAATTCCAACGCCCAACTTGAGGAGAGATAAGAAAATAAAATATAAAATAATTCATTGCCTTCACCACCTTCACATGGGCGCCTAACTTTTGGCCAATCATCTTGGTCAATCAAGACACCTTCTTTGACTCCTAGTGGCCCCAATGGCTCCAAATACGGTCATGCAACAACATGCAAATATTGTGGCACAAACATGCAATTAGATGCAAGGCATGCAATTGAACATGCAAGCACATGCACTCCAAATGGTCCCCACCAAGAATTTGGATGCCCAAGAGGGGTATTTTCCAAAATTTTCCTTAGAAAATATTCATAAATGCATAATTCCCACCAAAATTATAACTACAATTTCACCCAAAGGGAAATTACAAAGTCGCAAACCAAAATATTTATTCTCCTAACCCCTAAGCCCTTATTAAAAATAAACAAAAATAAAATAGCAATATTTTTGGTGATGCAAGATTGCTAGTACCCCTAGATGCTCCTGCATCAGACAACTAGGGTAGGAATTTTTTTGTGAATATGGATTCACAAAATGGAGTTGAGTGGTAGTACCACCCTTTCGGATTGCAAGCAATCCCCAACAAACTCTATCACTGAATTTGGTACTTGCAATTAATTCTTCTTTCTCCTCTTTTGACACTTATTTGGAACAAGAAACCTTCTCCTCTGACAACTATTCTCTTTACTCCTCTTCCTCGATGTGGAATTAGCTCCACCATAACCCAACCACCTCCTCCAAATGTATCTCACATTCTTCTCCAATCTTGTGGGATTCAACCCACCATAGTCCGTCCACCTCCACCAATTTGCACTTGCACTTAACTCTACAACACCATACAAATCCTTCTCTACATATCAATCATCTCTAACAAAATCTAACCTCGAACCATCTCATCTGCATTCACTAACTTATCTGTCTCAACATGAAAATTATTATTCTCAAATTCACTAAAATTTGAATTTACCTTTTCATCACCTATTGCATCTTCAACTTTATTTTCTTCTTTCATGCCTTCTACAAGACATGCAACTGTATTGCTTCCTTGTCCTATAACCAATGTTGCAAATTCAATATTAGTAACACAATCAATATATTCATCCTTTCCATATTCCTCCTTTGCATCCATTTCAATGTTAGTAACACAATCAAAATATTCATCCTTTCCATCCTGCAATAAATTGTCATACATACAAATCTCTTTATCAAACTCTTGTTTTATCTTCACCTCCTGTTTCTCAATTTTGACCTTCTCAAATTGATTCATTGATGCAACAACTTTATCCATTTCTACATTCTTATCCTCATCATAACATACATTAAAATCTGATTTTACATCATTGCCTTCTGCTACAAATTTCACTATTGCAATTATTTCTTCACTGTAACTCATCATATCATTCAAACAAAATTCAGATCTGATTCTAATCTCATAAAAACCTAATATTCCTCTCTTCCTTACTATTCCAACAAAACTTTCAGCTTCCTCATATTCACCCATTCCATTCACATTATTCAAAAGCAAATCAGAATCACCAATTAACTCACAAAATGCAATTTTTACCTCCTATTTTGTTGTTTCAAATTTGGTGTCCTCCTCTTCAATGTTCTCCATTGAACTTATCTCTTTTGTTTCTACTGCAACCTCTATAATTGTATCCTTCATGTCTTCCAATATACATTCCTTAGCTTCAAGTTCATCAATTTCTTCGCATTCATCCTCTTCTTCTTCCTTTGTGCCACTTGTTTGACACCCTACTGCATCTTCTTTCTTTCCTACAATCAAAATATCATTAGAAGGATAATAAAAATTACCTTCAACTCTTCTATTTTCTCCTTTTCTTCTTTCAATCTCTTTTCTTAATTTGTTCACTTGTTGCTACAATTCTATCATCCCAACTCTTATTTCTTTTTACTCTCTCTCTCTAATTCTCTCTCTGATTTTCTCAAGTCCAAAAATCCTCAAAATTCATCCAATGACAAAAGTCATTTTCTTCTTTCTCTTTTCCATTTTTAAGGCCTCACAAAGCCTCAACACAAATCTTCAAATCCTCAAGTTTTACTCATGTAAACTACCTCCTTCGACGATCTGTTTACAAAACCCTTTTTCAATATTCACCAATATTATTTTAAACTGCCTCCTTCAATGATCTATTTACAACCATGGGAACCTCAGTTCCTCAAACCCTCTAAAAATGTCTTCTTGTAGGTTGCACATCCATTTACAAACAAAATCCACGCACTCTCCACCCTCAGGTCCTGGTGCAAACTACCTCACATCGGCGCTTTTTCCTACACACTCAGGAACTTCCGCTCTGATACCCATTGATGAAGGGGACTTCCCTTACAAATATGAAATCAAACACAAACAAAGAGACTTGCAATATGGTTGCAATATGCCATTAAATTTCAAATTTAAAGAAATAAAATCAGCAACATTTTTATTTGCTTAAATCATAAAATGATTACATCAAGCTGAAGTTCATGGGCTTCCTTACAATCTAGGCTTCATACATACAAAAATCTGCAACATAATGTCTTCAACATTCTGGCATCATTTTGATAGCATCTAGATATGTAACCACAACTTCTCCAAAAACCCCCCTCACCAAATGAGTAAGCATTATTATATAGAAATTGTGTGAGAAGAAACCACCATTGGTTTCCAAAAACAACCTCCAAAAACCATCAAGAATTCCAATGCCCAACTTGAGGAGAGATATGAAAATAAAATATAAAATAATTCATTGCCTTCACCACCTTCACATGGGCGCCTAACTTTTGGCCAATCATCTTGGTCAATCAAGACACCTTCTTTGACTCCCGATGGCCCCGACGGCTCCAAATATAGTCATGCAACAACATGCAATTAGATGCAAGGCATGCATTTGAACATGCAAGCACATGCACCCCAAATGGTCCCCACCAAGAATTTGGATGCCCAAGAGGGGTATTTTCCAAAATTTTCCTTAGAAAATATTCATAAATGCATAATTCCCACCAAAATTACAATTACAATTTCACCCCAAGGGAAATTACAAAGTTGCAAATCAAAATATTTATTCTCCTAACCCCTAAGCCCTTATTAAAAATAAACAAAAATAAAATAGCAATATTTTTGGTGATGCAAGATTGCTAGTACCCCTAGATTCTCTTCCATCAAGAGTACTATTGTTGTTGCAAAGTGTCCCTAGAGCCCTTTGGGGAGAAATTCATTTGTAACTAATTTAAGAAGATAGTGATTGGGGGATTATATCTCACTCTTCATAAAGTTTTTCATCCAAATTGATTTTTTCTCCATACCAAATTCTCTCCTTTCTAATGTATTCTAGTCTTGTTCACATTTCATTAAGTTTTGTTTACATTTTAGCACTTAAACAACTTAATTTGAGAGACTAAATGTTATTTTCCTAAAGCAATTTATTAGTTCTTAAGTTTTGTATCAAGGAATTGTGTAATGAAATGTCCATAATAATAATGGGAAAAAAATCATGTGAGGTACTTCAAATGGTTAGTATCAATAATGGGTTGGTTGGTGGATTTATGGATGGTGGTTTTGTTGACCTACATTCTACCATAGAAATAATGAATTAGTTTCAACAAGGATGTCTAATTTATTACCTTTGTTGTATCCTTTTATATTTTCATTGTTTCAATATCACATGTAATTTATATACCCATTTCTCTTTCTCTTGATCCTTTCAAGGCCCAATACTTTTTGTTACTCTCAAATACAACTTGGACACTTTTGTTCTTTATACTCATCTAGGCCATTGAAAAATATTCCTTAAAACATTTACATTTATTAAGATAGTAATGAAAAATTGAATGTAACATCAATGTGATGTTGCTTCTCTACTTGTGGGCCTTCCATTATCATCATAATATTCTATATAACCTCTCTAAAGGATTTTTTATAAATTCCCTATGTTTCAATTATAATGTTTACCACTTTCCATATTTGATCAATTAAAATGGGTCTTTGGAGATTTACAGTCTCTACCCTTAGTTGATAGTGATAAATCAATCCTTCCATGGTTTATTCTTCTCCTCTTACCACCTTTTATGACTAGTGTTTGTGGTGTCTCTTGTCACAATGGTCCTTTCCACTCACAAAAAACTATGTTTGCACACATCTAAAACAAGTCCTTGTGTAATATTTTCAATTCCCATCATGAGAAGAATTGTATTTTTATTTGTACAATGGACATATCCATGTATTGTATGATATATATTTTTAGATTTACCTGGTTTTATTTTACCATGTGTTCCTCAATTCTAGATAGATTTATGGTCATGGGAATAGTTAGGAGTCCTCTTCTTAACTAAATAGCTTTGCATCTACCAAACCATTATATACCAAGAATGGTAATGAGGTTGGGAGTCACTTGCTATTTTTCCAAACAATCAAAATAATTTATTCTTTTTCATTCTCAACTCTTGTATAATGAGAACTTACTTATTTAAAACCTCTTATTTGATTCTTGGTATTTCTCATGTTCCCACAATTTTCCAAGCCACTCTATTATTATTTTACATTCCTCCTCATAATTCTACAAATCAATATCATCACCTATTTTCCACTTCAACTTTTTCTATGGTCTTATATAATGTCTTCCAATAGATCAAAACCTTGAAATAAGAAATTTACAATAATATTTCTTGAATTCTACCAGATATAATTCCTTCTCTAGTAAGTCTATAATTTTATTAACAATAATTTTGGTATTGATTTCCTTCCATCCATTCCATGCATGAAAAACTTGCTTCCAAAGCATCTCACCTACTTTCTATACCTCCATGCCTTTAATTTTCTCTACTAGAACTAACCACTTTTCTCACATGTTTCATTTGATTTCCTAATCGTATGGAAATATATCTTCCCCATTGTTTCACAATTTTATAGATCAAACTATGTTTTCACCATTGATGGGGATTTTTGTGTCTATATATAGAAAACGGTAGTCATTATCCTTTTATAGTCTAAATCCTTGAACTTCTAGAATTCAAGTTTACTTTTAAAATATATATATTTATAGAATTAACAACCATCGAAAATTTCTTATATTCAAATGAAGACACATCAACACTATCAAGCTTGAATAAATTTATAGCAAAATTAAAAAATAATCCATATTTTTATGACACATTCTTACACATCTAATGTAACGCCCCGCCACGCAACCCTAGAGGAAGTTGCAAACAACTACTTAAACAGGTTAATTTTTTTTTTTTAAAGTATAATTAATAAGCAAGTTCGCTAACTAATGCCAACAACCTCTAAGGTTACGAGACAGAGGTTATATAGAACCCCAACAAAAAACATGATTTAAACCATGTCAAATAATTAATTAATAATTTAATCACATACATTCCAATAAGATAATTTACAACAAGCATAAAGATAACTTTCCATTACAATAAACCATTCTATAAACAATAAGGTTACAACTCTCATTCCCCGAATGAGGCAAGATCAATAATCATAATTACAATTACAACTTTCCACCTCGATAACAATTGAGGGGTAAAATAATACAAGATCAACTGAAAAGAATAAAGCAAGAACTGATACTGAAACCAACGAGCTCTCCAACTGGAAGTCTCGTCTAGAAGAACATGAAGATAGAACCCAACGGATTTAGGTGCACGCCACCCAACCAAGTGGAACCCAAAGGCCCACCCCCCGTGCTAGGAGATAGTAACCAGGAATCCTAGTCAAGACAATCTACCTCTAGACACAGGCTAACATAAAACGGAACCAAACTGAAACAACCAACACATGAACCTCGCAGGTACAACACCACAAGGTACAACTCAAATACCATGCAAGTACAACACAAGTACAACTCTACAAGGTCACGTTGCTTCCAGAATAAAGCAGATCAAGTATGTTAAGATAACCATACATATAATAATCGAATACCAACTATGGTCACATCAGGTATGTTACGAAAACCATACCCACAATAAACAAGAACCAAATGTTGTCCTAGACAGAGTGTCATCACACAACTCATCATGGTATTATCCTTGGGATTCTTCCTAGGCTTTGGCCCCCACAAGAAAAGGTTATCCTAGTGACCTTTATCGAATCTCGGCCCCCATACTCACTCATGCAGAGCCAAATACCTTTCGTACAAAAAAGATAGATGACCTTGCCATTCCAAGCCTTCCCACCCATCCCAAGCCTAACCGAGAACTTGGGTCCATGAGTGAGGCATTAATATCTTGATTAGTGAGAAGTTAGTCCTAATCTTCTAAGTATTGTATTTAATTATCACTTGATTAAATCACTTCTGAAGGTTATCTTGGATACCTCTTTGGGCTCTAGCCCCTATGGAAGCCACTCTTCTACTTGACAACACACACACACCATCCAAACATCAATGGAACCAAGGTGCAACAAATAAGATATCACGACCACGCCTTTCTCAGGAGGTGACACAAACTGAAACACACTCCAACACTGGAGGCAACAAACCACATAACAAGGTCACTCCATACAAGGAGACACGGATCCCATAATCCGCTCCTAAACCAAGGAGGTACAAACGTCCCCGTTCATGAAAACCGGGTACTAACATAGACACAACCTCATGTGCTACCAAGAGAATTCACAACAGGTTGACATCGCAATGACAACCCTCACAAACAACAGACCATCTGGAAGACTTACAAATTTACAACACATTTAACCCTCTTCCCAAAATGTAAACACAAAAGACATATTCACTGAAGGCAATAGAAAAGAACTACCTTTGGATATTCTAAATCCATTCCTCATTACATTGCGTAATTCATTGTATTAAATAAACTGAACTTAAACACGTCTTTTCCAATCAGGGAGAAATTAATACTAATTACTTAATTTCCCTACTTGCATTTAAATAATGAAGATTAACTAGTTCCGCATATAAAACAATTACGTTGCTTCAAAATAAATATTGTGTTCCTCGTTTCAATGTAATCATTTAGAATTAACTTGACTTGAAAAATATATTATTTTTAAATCAAAACTATTCCCTTAACATATTATTTACAAACAAAACAATAATTTAACTATAGTTAATGTATTTCTCATTTCCCCAATTAAACTTAAATCGTGCCATAAGAAAATCAATAATTTTCTATGCATATTAAATTTATCCACAACTACAATTATATATTTTAACAAAAATATATAAAATATATTCTCTCATTTTCCAAAATACCAAAACATACAACATTATATTATTATATAATATAACATCAATTATTTAATACGTATTATAATTAATTATAACACATATTAATAAATTAATATTATAATATAATAATAAACATATTATATATATTATAATATTAAAATAAATATTATTATTTATTTTATTCTTTTATTAAGTTTTAATTCTTTCCATTAGGCCTCGGGCCACGCGCGGTTTAGGGCTGGCTGGGTCGGCCGCATATTTTCCTTGGTCGCGGTTTGCACACAATGGGTGGCGACGTTTTTAGTCGGGCGGCGGCAGATTTATTTGAGGCAGTCGCAGGAGGCGATGCCACCGGCGAGCTGGGTCGTGGGCGGAAGGAAACCCCGCACAGGCAAGGGATGGGGAAGGGCACCACTGGCGCTGGCGCGGGCTGCACAAAGTGCAGCCGGCCACCACTGGTGGTGGTCGCGTGCTACGCATCCGCCCAAGCCGTGGACAGGGAGGCTGCTGGGCGCGCTCCCCCACCGTGCTTCCCAAGGAAGCGGCGGTGGGGTGAGCCCCAACCGCCCCTTTTAAAATTTCATTTTGTTTATTTTTTTTATTTTTAATTTCATTTCTTTCACAAAACAAATGACTATATTTTTTTGAAATTTTTATTTTCTTAAAAAAACCAGAGCTTAAAAGGCAAGGAAAAAGGATTAAAATTCTGGGAAAAATTTAAATAAATTTTTCCAGCATAACCTTACAATATGGAATTATAAAAATAAATCCCAAGCCTATATATATTTATCTATATATAAAAATATATCTAAATAACCATACAACCAAGTGGATGCTTCAAATAGATTGAAGAACAACATGAAAACAAAGCAAAATTGCAATAACAATAACAATTTAATCTTCCATTAACACCACACCATTGAATCAACCAAATTTCCAATTAAACAAGATGAGAACCTGATTCCCTTGAAGTATGCTGAAGAACCTGCTGCTGCTTTGAAACCCTCTTGAGCACTTCAGATTCCACAAGCTTTTCCTCCAAACCCACAAAATTAAGCAATCTTCCTCTTCTCTTTTCAATTTTCTCCCAAAAACTCCATTTTTGATATTGTGAAGAAAATTCAAAGATAACCAAAAATCCTTCCAAAAATCCTACAACAACCCTCATAAATTTCAGAAAACAGAAAATAGGAAATATCCTTTTTTGTTGAATTTTTGAATTTTTGAATTTCAAATTTGACTTTTAATTTATTTTTCTAATTTCCAATTTCAACACAAATTTGCATGCATTTTCAAATGAATAAACTAAATCATTTCCACATAAATAACTTAATCAATTAATAGATAAATCTACCATAAGATTAAATATTAAATTAATTAAATTAAATTACTCAATAATTAAATCACAATTCCTTCATTATTCTAACTCCCCAAATAAACTGAAACTAGTCAAACTGAACAAAATAGAACAACTGAATCACACTATGACTGACAACACACTACGACTAGGGCGACGACTTGACATGGAAATCCTAGCTACTATCTTCCAATCGAATGTCGTTGGGCAATGGACACGCTCGAACCTATGAAACCAGGTGGAGTCGATGTCCTGTACCTGTCAACCTATAAATCAAGTAAACACAACATATAATATGAACAATATAAAATACACACCATGAAGAGGAAATCACGGGATCGTAGAGCACTCGCAAGCGAGTGATGCGATATTGTCCCCTTCACCAATACAATGCAACTAACTGACAATTCTAACATATTAGTATAATCCAAAGCTTAATCATCTTTAATTCAAATAACCACTATGCTAATCCAAAGCATGGAATAAAGATAACATCTAAATAACTAGAAACTCATCAAAGCAACATGCCCACACAAAGACACACTGTCCAACCAGAAGGCAAAACAAAAGGGTATTACATCTAACCCTTAATTATTTTACAATACTATTTAAATAAATACTCTAAATAATCTAATCACTCATTTCTTATCTTCTCTACTTACACTCTCTTGTATCCTTCTCACCATTCTAATTCAATCTTACACACTTCAACCCCATTCTAATGCACTACTCTTTTTCCTTAAAAAGCCCTAATTTTATAAAATTTCTCTATGAAATTATATGAAAGAAAAGTGTTCTTTTATAATTTCCCCCTCTTTATAATTGTATCATTGACCCACTTACATATTTGGCTCTTCTTTAATGATGGTATCCTATTCAATTTAATTATTTACTCTTATCTCATTACTTTTCACTTTTTATATAATTATAAGCTTATAATATCATTTTCACATATAGCTACTTTATAAAGTTATTAAATTTAATCTCTACTTGCATAATTCTATGTACCACATATCAAGACATAAGTCCTAGTTTAAGCAAGAATTTTAAGAGGGATTTGAGTTACATTATTTATAGAATCATTTTTCATGAAATGTTTTGTAACGCCCCGCCACGAAACCCTAAAGGAAGTTGCAACACAACGCGGAAGCGTACAATTTTTTTCTTAAAAGTGCATTATTAACAAGGAAGATGCACAACATTTCACAACATCCTCTAAAGAAACGCGACAAGATTACATCTATTACCATAACATACACATTACTCGCACATAAAGCATTTCAATTAAAATATTAACCATACATTTGATTGCATATACATACAAAGCATTAAAGATACTAACACCTAGAATATAATATAATAAACTTCATATTACATTACCTTACAAATAAAATTACAATACTCATTCCCGGAATGAGGTAGTTCAAACCTAACTATTACAATTACAAGCTACCTCCTCGAATACAATTGAGGAGTGAATTATCTACAAAAACCAACAAAAATAAAATACAACAAGATAATGGAATGAAACCACTGGCATCCACGAGCCCTCCAACTAGAAGACCTCGCCACCTGATCTACAAACCAAAGGGGACCCGATGGCATAGGGCGCATGTTCCTCCCAACCAAGTGGTACCCGAAGGCCCACCCCCCATGCTAGGAGACAGTATCACGGATACATGGTCAACCTACTACCTCTAGACTCATGCTGACTCAACACTAAACAAAATGACCACAAGAACAACACTAACTCAAGCATACAATGTTACCCGAGTTAAACGACTAAATAGACCAGAGATCCATATACTGCTGACCTAGGAGAAGTGTCACAAAAGATACATGAGTTACCTGTCAGATCTTTCCAGATCCCGGCCCCCATCGAACTTCACTACTACTATCAACTCATGAAACATACCCACTCCAAACTAAGGAGAAAACAATTAACCAAACTACTCCAACCAAAGGAGGAACCAAACACCCCTGTTCGTGGAAACCGGGTAATATACTAAAAGAAGAAAGCACACTGCCCAAAGGAATTAATTCGGGTTGACAAAACATTACAACAACCCCCATTGTCTAAAGACCTTTCTCAAAGATTTACAATTTCATGACTAACACTATAACCCATTTCCCAAAATGAATTAGAAGAAATAATTGCTTAAGGACAAACAAAACGTGAATTGAATCTAATATTTGGATATTCTAAATCCATTTCCCTTCCATATTAATTCACAGTAAAAATGACAGTTGCCCTAATAAAACAATTACATTAAACAATTCAATGTCCCTTCAGAATAAAATAGGGAACTACTAATTTACAGTAAATAATTCATCGATTACTTTTAAAAAATAATTTAATTTCCACACTTAATTCACCCAATTTCATTATTTAAGTAAACATGCATGCAACCTTTTATTTTAAATTACAATTGAAGAAAATATACATTTATAAAATATATACATGTAATATATTCATTAAATATATATATATATATATATATATATATATATATATATATATATATATATATATATATAACTTTTCATTAACAATCATTATCTCTTCATATAACAACTAAATCAATAATATATATTTAACAAATATATATATATATATATATATATATTATATACACAGTATATATTATATATTTATAATAATATATATTATATTTAATAAAAAACAAAATCCGAAAAATGAATCGAAATTAATAAAAGCGGACTAAACTCCAATGTAGGTTATAAAAAAACAATGCCATGCGCATATGTTATGAGGAAGGGGTCGGCTGGCTTACCACAACCGCACCCCATTATATTGGGAGCGGACTGTGGTAAGTCCACTGCACCCATCATATGGGAAGGGCAGTGGAAATACCACCATCCACCTCCCTTAAGGGGGGTGTGGCGGTGGTATTTCACCCGCCTCCCCCATTACAATGCATTCTTTCGAAATTTTTTAAACATACAACACTCTCCCAAAAATATCCCTCTTTTCATTCTCATGAAGTAACTTCTTTCCTCACTCAATTATGGCAAAAATTCTCTCCGAGAATAATTTCTCAACAAAGAGTGATTAATAAATTCTTCTCACACACATGTCAAATTAAAAATATCTTTTCAGCAACCACAAATATTTTCTCAAAGTCTTTTTGCATTTTTAAATAATTTGAAATCACAAATTAATTTCTAATTAAATTTAATCAATTAATCCATTTGCTTAATATATAAATTTAATCAATTTATTTATTTACTTAATAAAATAAATTTAATCCCAAGGATTAAATTACTTTACTAAATTAATTAAATTAAATAAAAGCTTCCAACAATATTATTTAAATTTCATTAAATAAATACTAAAATCATTTAAAGCATAGTTTAACATTTATTTTCAAAACATAAATTTTGTAGAATTAAATAACAATAAACAAGGCAAATAGAGACACACCAAACAACGATTGACGACACATTGTGGCTAGGGTGTAGACCTGACACAGGTAACCTAGCTACTATCTCCCAATCAACATACCGTTGGGTCGACACGCTCAAACCTGTGAAACTAGGTGGAGTCAATGTCATGTACCTGCAAACCTGTATCCAAGGCATCAATAGCACATGTATATAAAATCATCATGAAGAGGAAATCGTGGAATCGCAGGGCGCTCGCAAGCGAGTGATGCAATCCCGCCCCCTTCACCAATACAGTATCACCAAACTGACACTTCCATCATTAATAAAACTCATGAGCAATAATCATGTCATAATAAACCAACATTATTTTTAATCAAAGTATGTTAAGTATAACATCAAGGAAAGTACATCTCATAACACACATAGTTCATGTCGCTCTATAAGAAATGATAGAATAATAAACCATCATAATTTAACATAAGAGCAAAACAGAGGGGTGTTACATGTTTCTAATTTCATTATGTAGTTTATATTTTATCAATTAAATTATCAAATTCTCTCTTAAATTATTTGAACAAAAATAATATTATACCAATTCTCTTCCTCTCTTATATAATATAAATAGGCTGAAAATATATCAAAAAATAATTTAAATTAAAAAAATAAACAAGTAAAAAATAAAAATATAATAAATATCCATAACATAAATAACACTTTTTATATCAAATCAATTTAAATGAAAATATTATTTATATATATTTAAATACATATAAAACAGTTTCTAACACCTTTGCTTCATTAAGTTTAATATTTTAAAAACAAAATTATGATGTTCTCAACATGTATGTAGTTGTGCCTCTTATTGTATAACCATCAGTATGGTGATTATATATTTCATATATTTTTAAACATACCTTCCTTTATTTGTTTACAAAGTGTTAGCGGAAAGTTCACCTTGATTTTTCATTTTGACATCATGATTATGTTATTAAATTTGATAGTTTGATACCTATTATAATATTTTTTTAAATTGTATATATTAAGTTGTAATCAAATATTATACATTTATAGTATTGTAAAGAACAATATTTTTTTCTCTAGCATAAATTAATTTAGACTAATAATTGATGGTTTCAAGTATGAACTTATAATTAATGTTAAAATAAAAAATAAATGTGATGAATGAAATTAGTTAGTTTTATAAGTAAAGATGTATAATTTTGATGTGGATTTTAGAATTTGAATTTTTTATTTGAAAATGGTGTCTATATTTGTGTAACTCATATTTTATGCATGATTTATACTATGTCTCAAATTGAATTTACAAGTTTGGTTATTTTCTACATTCATAGATTCACCCTCTATCACATGTATTTGAACTTGCTAAATGTGTGCTTTTTACTCGTTGGATTTCCTTTGTCTGCTTTACTTTTTTATCTTATATGAAGACTATCAATATTTTAAAATACCTTAAAGGATTGTTGTTATATTGCAAGAGGACATGGTCACCCAAGTCAACCCTTAGAAAGATTCATTTTAAAGAATTAAACTGAAATGGTTCCTTCCTTAGGTACAAAAGGTATGCAAATAATATTTAAAAATGATACATGAATGCAATTGAAATATCTTTAAATACAAGGACGTAACAATAAATCATGTAAACATATATTTAGTTGACTCATAATGACTAGTGAAAAGGAGCAAAAATATTAGAATTTAAATTTTACTATTTAAAATAATGAGGGTCAAATTTGTGGCTATGGGATCGATTACATATTTCTAGAAATCACCCAAGACATTGAGGTGATAGAAGAAAGATGGAGGTTGAATATTTTAGAAATAAATGCATGGATAGGCATAATAAATAGATAATCAAATAAAATGTATATATGTGTATATATGGACAAATTAAGGGATAAGTGTATGGGAATGGGTGCACAAGTAAGTGTAATAAATAGGTAATGTATAGGAATATGTTCAGATATGAATAGGATAAGGTGAAACATATAGGAATATGTGTAAATGGGGATGGGGAATACATCATGGAATGAGCCAAACTTCACACAAGATTACGTCATTTGTTGATATGTAACTATATTAAGTCCTTCCATCAAAATGGGCCCAAAATTAAATGACAATTAGCATGGGTATGTAAATTTCACCATTACATTTTGCTCCCACTTTGAGGTGAATAATCCTAGAATGATTTGGCATGAATCTTGAAGTATGTAGCACTCATAAATATGCATGTAAAGTAAATGTTCATACATAAAAGGATACCTTAGTTTCCATATAAAGTAATGGAACCTACTAAATTTCATCATGTGAGTCTATCCTTAAGTATGCATAGTCCATTAGAACCTACAAATTAGGTGAAAAAAATGTAATGAATAGTTTTTATCATACACAAGTAAAAATGAAACAATTTCAAACTAATTTTACTATCAACAATTATAAGTAGAAAGAGAGAAAAAGGAGGAATTGGAGTTAGAGAGATCTCACCTATATAGAAAAAGGTGATGCTTTATCATGTTTAGTAGTCAAGGGATGAAAAGGAACATGAGGTGTTGGAATTTTATTGTGATAATGTTTCATCTAGTCATGGTGATGAGTCTCTTTGTAGTACAATGTCACTATATTAGAGCTTGATCATAGGAATTTCAATGACAATACATGCCCCATACAATTGCTTTCATCTATAGTGGGAAATGAATTGTAAGAGGGAAAATAGTACATGAAATATAAAATGAATCTAAGCATGCCAATCATGTAAAGTAATTGCAATAATAAATTCATCATGTGATAAGCAAGTGAACATCTAGAATGATAACCTAAGGTAAGCACATGTGGGCTCAAGATGGATCTTAATGTATAATGTTACACTAAGCATGGGAAAATGATGAATAATGGTGTGGCACTCAATGGCTAGGAACACCATGCAGGTGCAAAGGGCACTAGGATAGGAATATATGCCCCCAACAAGGTCCAATAGATACCCCCAAATTAAAGGTTGGAAAATGCTACTATGGTATGTAAAGGGGGAAGGTATGATACCCCAAAATTAAAGGTTAGAAAGTACTACTACGGTATGTAAAGGGGGGAGGCATGATACCCTTGATGTAAACATATAGCAAGGAAATGATAGGATTTAAAAGGAGAAAGACATAATGCCTCCAATATAGGTATCTATACCATTGAGAACATGTGGAAGGAAGGCATGATGCCCCAATTTAAAGGTAACTCTAAGAGTGTCATGTAACAATATAGGTTCAATATGTAATCTCCAAAAGAATAGTGTAGAAATAAAGGATCATAAAAAGTAATTAATGGTCAAATCATAAAGCTTAAGCACCATAATATAGCCTAGAGAAGGGAAATGACATAAGAAGACTCATAATAACATATCTGGATAAGCATGAGGATAAAAAATAGAGCATCACAATACGTTTATAGAAATGTATAACAAGCATATGAAATAACAAGCAACATGACAAACCAAAGTGATAAGGAAAAGACCATAAGATCATCAATACATAAGCATAAAATAAAAAGAAGCATAAGGATGCATGGAATGACATATGAATGTATCAAAGTAAAGAAGCTTCATGAAAAGTATAGGGAAATTTTGAGATATAAAAAGCATGCAAAGCTAAAGAAGACAACAACACATTTAAGGGGGAAAATATCAATAAGGAAACAAAAGGAACAAATTTATCCCAAGTGAGGTTAGGTAGGAATAAATTAAAATATAGAAGGTGAAATGAAAGTTTGACACATACAAACAAAGCATGAGCAAAAAGGCCAAGATTTAAAAATAAAAGGAAGAAAAGCAAACAAAAAGGATGTAGTCTAAGATATACATGTACATAGGTGTATATGACATAATTATGTTTGTGTATCATGGAATAAACTTGGGAGCTTCAACCTTTTTCTTTAAAATATCATGATTATATTCATCTCACACATCAATATTTCAAGAGAAATCATTAAATTTGTCTTCATGGCTTCATCCTTCTTCTTTTCTTGCATTTTCTATTTCATTTCTTTCATTGATAAGGATTTGGTTGTGCATTATGTGATTTGTATTTAATCTCACAGGTAACCTCCTAACTTTTAGTGAGTTATGACCAATCTCTTGATGCACATCATTTTCTTTTATATGATTAGCCTCATCAAGCAAGGGGTTTATGAGTATGCTTAGTTTTCATTTTCACTTTATCTATAAGTTCTTGAAAATTATGTTTAAATAAAATGCATTTGTCTATAAAATGTACATGTATGCAATAATAAGAGAAAAAACATTAAGCAACGTGTGGTGTGATATTAGATTTATCCATTAACTTAATTAGAGAAAGTAATAATACAATGTTCAAAGAGCTGATATAATACCATGTGTGGTAGCTCTTCTATTGTACTAAATTCCCTAAATGAATTGTTTAGATATTGCATTATGATCATCATGAATATCATTAAGTACATTGTCATTACTCCCATTTTTGAACTAGATAATGATGTTAACTCATGGAAAATGGAATTTTTTTATAAATACATTGTTATAAAGGGGATTATTCTAATAAGGCACTCACAACCCACATAGAGTAGCATATAAATCAGAAAAAGGAGCAATAAAACATGCAATGCACTTGGATTTCATAAATTAGAAGTAAACCATCCATAAATATACATTGAAACTCATCATCCCCTAATAGAGATAACATGTTAGTAACTAGAGATTGAAATCTAAAAGTATAATCCTTAATTGGCTTGTGTTCCTTTTGTTTTCATTGCATGAGTTGATAAATAAATGTCTTAGGCTAAATATTGTAATGAAAATGTTCCATGAAAGTGAGCCAAATCCTTAAAGAAGGTGATAGAAGTGTGAGACAATGAATAAAACTATGCAAGTGCATGATCACTTAGGCTTGATGGGAATACCTTAATGAGTAACTAATCATCATGAAAACAAGGGAGGGACACAATTTGAAATTATTGTTATTTCATAATGGATCATCCCTACCGTCAAAATTCTTAAAACAAGATATCATAAATCCATTTGTTGAAGGACAAATCAAATGTTCTATGCCAAAGGATTGTAGAATATTTTGATAGTGTTATTTTGTGGATAAAATCTTTGTACATAAGCTTCAATATATCATTCTAAATTGTGAATCTAGCAATATGAGGTAGTTCACATAAGGTTAAATGTCATGCTCAACATGTACCATATTTGTATGTGTATGAACCATGTCATATATAACAATGTTGGAGGATGCAAAATATGTATCATTGACTAATAACACCTTATTCTCACATATGTCACTCTATAATAATTTTTAAGTATCATCATATTATTCACCCTTAGGTATGTCAAAATCATATGTTTATTCAATAGAGGTTGTATGGGAGTATACTCCATAATCACTTAAATACACACTATAGGAAAGCATGCAAGGATCTAGAGGAGCATCTCCATCAAAACATGGTGTATCACCATGATGCATAGGAAAATCCATGGGATCCATTAAACATGGGTCACTAGAAAGAGAAAAATGAAAATCATGAGTAAAATATGGTCTAGGGCCTTTAGTAAAGTGATCTATAAAAGTACATGACAAAGCATGGAAGGATGTATAAGAAGGATGACATGAAGTAAACCATTATTTAGCTCTATCAATCAATATATCACTATTTTTTTTTATGAAAATACAATCATCATGTTGAGAAGTGTAATACAAAAATAATAATGATCTATCATGTCTTTACATCTTTAATTCCACTAAATTATTCTATCATAAGTGTTAAAAGAATATATTTATAAGATAAATCATCGTGAAACAAAGAGTCACAAACCTCATCATAAGAAAATAAAGAATTATCACTATGATCATCACTAAACCATGAACCACAAGATAGAGAAAAAGAATCATTATGAACTACATGGGGGTATTGACCTCATGTGAAGATTGACATTCAAGGACATCCAGAAAAAGGTTAACAGAGGGTATTGTACTCATAAACCTTTAATTTCCATTGCCAATGTAAATATCCCTGTAGTTTCCCTGACTTGCAAATGTAAATAAAGCTTATGGTCGGACACCTTTAAAAAAAGGTTAAACCCCACCCAATGCCAAGATTGACAAAGACAAAAGTTAATACTGGGAAAATCCGGTGCAGCATATGTCTTCCTGAAATGATTAGTCAACAAACCCAATTGGTGGGATGAACGCGGTTCCCATGGACTCATTGACCCAGAGAAAAAAATTACAGGGGGTAGTCATTATATATTTTGGGTATTTACAGGTAGGGACCAAAAAAAATTCCACCCTTTTTTAAAGAGATTTGCTGTGAAAATGGAGGAGGAAGACGAGGAAAGAATACTTGAAATGACTGCAAGTTTGATGTTCAGTATTGCACTGGGATTTTGGGGAGTCTTTGCAGTTTTGTACATCAACAGTCGGTGGAGGAGGGAATATCTGCACTTCATGGACGGCCTTGTTGTTGCTTTCAATGATACCTTCTTCTCTATGTTCAGGAGATAAAAGGGTTAGATTATTGTGTGTTTCAGTTGTCTTTTACAGTTTTGGTTTGTTCATTTGTGTCGAGTTTTTGTATCAATATTTTGGATCTATTTTTTGTAATATGTAAAATTTTATGTATCGATATTTTATTTATTTTTCATGAATATTTTCAGATGATTTTCAATTATAAACATTTTGGTTCATTTATGAACAGTGAAAATATTGTATCTGTAATTTTTATCATGTTTCAAAGAAACCCTCTATAATTCAAGGTTATCAAGAGAAAGATGAGATAAGAATTGTAATGCCCTTGTTTTTAAATTAAATGTATTTTTTCTCTTTGTCAGACCAATACAAGCTCTTGGAAACAACTTATACAAGTTGTTTATGAGTACACAAATTAGGAACTGTTTATGAGAGACTAAGAATAATTATTTAGAAAACAACATTCGCATTACAAAACCAATAGTGGAAGATCAAAAGTCACCACTTATAATTTCACATTCGATGTTCTTAATAGGAATTTGAATTTGTGTCTCTATAATGAGATCTCGATATTTTAACCAATTAAACTTAATCTCTTGAAAAAAAATGTATATTTCAGTGTTTTTGCTTTATTATATAATATTTAAAAAAGATAAGCATTCCATTAATATTAACAAGGTTCCACAAATAAAACTAGACTTACATTTAATTCAAAATATATATGTTTTTACTTAAATGCATGGTGAGTACACTAAATTTTCTTTTTATTGTGTGTTTCCTTTTATCTTCATAGCCATGGAACATTTGAACCATATAATTTTAATGGGAAAGATAGAGGATTTGTGGCATATTTAGTTAGTATTTTCTTTCTCAAATTATAATGTTTTATATCTATAAAGGGTAAATGTGGATTTTTGAAAAGGTCTAAACTCTTTACAAAGTCCGACATAAATATAATAATAAAGCCCTCAAACATCAAAGAAATTATGATGAATATTAAGGTTGAAAGTCAACAGTGTGATATAAAAAACTAGCAACTACTTGTAAGGTCATAAAGTTTTGCCTTCTTTTTAGATCTGACTTTTTTGTGTGACAATTTGATTTTGTGTTATCATGTGGATTTTGGTACTATGAGTATTTGCAGGCTTCCAGGAGTAAGCCTGATCCTAGTGGGGGAGGATGTCGCACCCCTATGTTTTTCTCATTTGTTCAGACAGTGTGTTTCTCTAATAGACCATGATACTTTGTTATTATTTGATCGCTTTATTTTGGAGCGACGTTGGTTTTTATATTATGATGTGAGAGTACATTATTCTAATGTTTTATGTTTACGACATGCTTTCTTATTAGCATAGTGTTTATTTGAGTTGATATTGTTATATGCTCATTTATATTTTATTAATGGTGTAGATCCGTCAGTTTGATGTGACATTGTATTGGTGAAGGGAACAGGATTGCATCACTCACTTGTGAGTGCCCTGTGATTGTGTGATTCTCTCTTCATGGTGTGAATGCTTATGATATATAAATACATGTTCGGCATATGATTTGATTGCAGGTTTGTAGGTACAAGACATCGACTCCACTTGGATTCACGGGTTTGAGCGTGTCCATTGCCCAACGGTTAGTTGGTTGGGAGATAGTAACTGGGTTTCCCTTGCCAAGCCACAACCCTGGTCTGTCGTCAGTTTTAGTTGGTCATGTTTTGTTATCATGTTGTCCATTTTTGCCTTGTTGTTATTTATGTTGCAAGGTAAGTTTAAGGGAAATAAATGCTTTAAATATTTTTAGGTGATTATTTAATTAATCTTGATTATTGTGTTAGAAGATTATAATTTAATTTAATTTATTTGGTTAGATGATTTAATCTTATGATTAAATTTATTTTGTTAAGTAATTGAATTAATTGAATTAAATTTAAATTAGAAAATATTATGTGAGTTGGAATTATTAAAATGCATTAATTTCTAGAAAATATCTAAAGGGATTAGCTAGGAATTTATTGAGAAGAAATTAGATTTTTGACATGTGTTGGGAAATTTTAATTACGATTGTTGGGAAAATTCTTTCACAGAGAGAATATTTGTTTTAACAAAGGGAGGTAAGAAGTTACTTCATAGAAGAGGGGAAGATATTTTTGGAGAGGTTGTTAAAAATTAAGATGGGTTGTTGTGGTATATTGTTCATTCCTTTGATTTCCCTTGGGTAGTGTGTTTAGTAGTATTCAATTAATCACTTGGTTACCACGAATGGGGATGTTTTGCCTCCTATGTTTTGGTTTGTGATCTATTATCCGTATGTGTGCACTATGATTGCCCTTAGGTTATGGATTAGATCCATGTGTTGTCTATAGGGAAGTGACTCATGATGGGGGTCAGGGCCTAAAAAGGTCAGCCAAGGTAACCAGGGATAACTTTAAGAAACCCCCCCATCAGCAAAGGTGTAAAATCTTGGCGAATCTTTCCTAATATTTGAAAAAATTATTTTCATTGGCGAATCTTATGCACATTATTCAAAAATTTGTAAAATCCTGGTGAATCTTAATGAATAATTGGTAAAAAAAAATAATCACACTGGCGAATCCTAGTGAATAATCAGTAAAATGATTAATTACAATGGCGAATCTCTCCTTTAAAAATTTGCATAGTTGGTCGGCGTAGTTCCCCCATTTTTATTTTTTATTTTTTAATATTGAAGCAGGGGCCCGGGGGCGGCAGCCACCGGTGGGGTCAAGAGGCAGCGCCCCTTGCAGGGGTCAAGGGGGCAGAGCCCCCTTGTGGGGGTCGAGGGGGAAACGCCCCCTCACGGGGTCCGGGGACAACGGCCCTGGTGCGCTCTTGTCATGATACAGGCGGGGTCAAGGGGCAGAGCCCCTCGCCACCAAGCATAAATTCACTATTGAAAATGCATTGGAGCACACATGGATGAAGTGTTTTTAAAAAATTCACTTGAAAATTAAGACTAAATGAAACTTGAAAATTCTACCATTGATTAGCATTTAAATCAGACGGCTACAGTGTAAGTTCATTCCATTTTAAATCAGACGGCTGTAGTGTAAGTTCATTCCATGAGTGAATATCAGTGTGACTAAACATCATTGGTGAGACACTTAGGGATGTCCTGTCGATACGCCGATTTATATGCACTTAGTGAATTTCGTTACTTAGTGAATTCCGTGACTTTATATGCACGTGCCTTTTAAAAAGGTTGTTGAGTCTCGAATTTTTTTCTAGGCCACATGATCAAATCTAATCGTGTGGCCCAAAACAAATTTCGGGTCTCAACAACCTTTTTAAAAGGCACATGCAAATAAAGTCATGGAATTCACTTGCAGCCATTCGATTAAAACACTAATCGATGACAATAAATAATAAAACTATTAAAGGCTAAAATATCCCTAAAATGAAATGGTAAATTATTATTAGTGGCGAATATACCATAAAAATTCATTGTAAGAATAAAAAATTACTAGCAAATATAAGTAATATTTGTAATTACAGTATAAACTACTGGCGAATCAAATCCGATGATATGTCATTTAAAAAATAATACATTGGCGAATTAATCGAGACAATTTATTTTTTTTGTAAAAACCTGGCGATTCGGCATCCTTTCTAGCCTGTATTATTCGCCATTTTTGGAGGTCCCAATTTCAAATATTCGCCAATTGGCGAAGATTCGCCACTAAAGTTATCCCTGAGGGTAACCCATGTGAATTTGTGATGACACTTCTCCTATGAAAACAGTTTATTTGGTTCAGTGATGTGCTTGATTATTTAACTCTGGAAGCATTATTACCATTTAGGTTAAGTATTGTATTCGTGTGGTTTTGGTCTTGTGAATTGCCTGTGTCTAGAGGTTGTAGGTTTGGCCTAGGAAGCTCTTTTCCTATCTCCTAGCACGGGGGGTATGTGAGGTTTTTACTCAGCTAGAACCCACTACCCACCTATGTGTGATGACAATCTCTTGGAGGCTAACCACCTTATACAACAAGAGATGGGTCATTGTGGTCTTGATTGGATGGTCTCATCATCTGTGTGACCTAACACCATCAAGCCGCTAAGTGTGATGTATGGGTTATGTGATATGGATGTTGGCTCTTGGCTCATGGATTATGTATCATAGTTTAGTATGTTGCTTTTCGGTGTTGAGATGGACCCATGTGTGACCTTGTGATGTGATTTTCGGTGATATGCATTGGTGTGTATGTGTAGAATGTATGTTAAATCTTGAGTATGGTGCCTGACTTATGAGTTTCTATATTTTACTTTTTGTTACCCTCGCCAGGTTGTTTGAGACTCTTTTCTTGGGTGGTGTGTGTAGGATGCCTAGGAGAGGTGGTCGTGGAGTCAATCGTCTGAACACTACTTTTCTAAGTCCCCATGAGAATGATCGTGAAGAGCACTTGGTTCCTCGGTTATGTTCTTTGCTTGAGGATATTCTTACCTAGCTAGGCCCTCGACAAGAGAGTGGTCAGCAACAACAACACTCTAGGTCTAAACGTAAGGATTCACAATCTCATCATGATGGTGACGGTTCTCAATCTAGGAAGAAACGGAATTGGTGGCATAATAAGCGCAACCATCTAGTGCAGTCGGCATAGAGTGCACAGTCTATGGCTAACTGGGGTAGTGTTCAGTAGTCTAGTGCACCTCCAGGTGACAGGTTTTTTGAACGTAACACAGGTTGTTTCTCTTGCAGTCAACAGGGCCATATAGCTAGACAATGTCCTTAGAGGAACACACCTGAATTCAATTAGAGGTCAGCGGCCACAGAGCCAGCAAGGAATGACGCAAGAAGAACCCATGAGACGAGTGTAGCGGTTGATCTTCGTCAAGCAAAGCATCAAGGCACAAATGTGGAGACTTCTGGTAGTGGTCAAGCAGTTGATTTTGGAGAACGTGGAAATCCTACAGTACAGGAGACTGACAAAGTGCCTTTAGTGTTGTTTTCTCTGCATTGACAATTTGTTATGTTAAGTTATGTGTTTTGAGACTTTGTTGGTGGTTGCTTCACCATGTTGATTTGTATGGATTGGCAGTTTACTTGGCTTGGATGATTATGACACCGGTTACTGTTGGTTTTATGTTGATGTATGGAGTTATTTAGGTTTGGAACAATTTGATTTATGTTATCATATGGATTTTGGTACTATGTGTATTTACGGGCTTCCAGGAGTAAGCCTAATCCTAGGGGGGGGCATGTAGCACCCCTCCATTTTGCTCATTTGTTTAGACAGTGTGTTTCTTTGATATGCTTATGTTTTCTGATAGTATCTTTACTTTGTTATTATTTGATCGCTAACTTTGGAACGACGTTGGTTTTTATATTATGATGTGAGAGTACATTATTTTGATGTTTACTGTTTACGACATGCTTTCTGATTAGCATAGTGTTTATTTGAGTTGATATTGCTATATGCTCATCTGTATTTTATTAATGTTGTAGATTCGTCAGTTTGATGTGACATTGTATTGGTGAAGGGAACGAGATTGCATCACTCGCTTGTGAGTGCCCTGCGATTGTGTGATTCTCTCTTCACGGTGTGAATGCTTATGATATATAAATACATGTTTGACATATGCTTTGATTGCAAGTTTGCAAGTACAGGACATTGACTCCACCTGGATTCACAGGTTTGAGCATGTCCATTGTCCAACGATTAGTTGATTGAGAGATAGTAATTAGGTTTCCCTTGCCAAGCCACAACCCTGGTCATAGTCTGCCGTCAGTTTTAGTTGGTCATGTTTTGTTATCATGTTACCATTTTTGCCTTGTTATTTATGTTGCAAGGTAATTTTAAGGGGAATAAATGCTTTAAATGTTTTTAGCTGATTATTTAATTAATCTTGATTATTGTGTTAGAAGATTGTAATTTAATTTAATTAATTAATTTAATTTATTTGGTTAAATGATTTAATCTTATAATTAAATTTATTTTATTAAGTAATTAAATTAGAAAATATTATGTGAGTTGGGAAATTTTAATTACAATTGTTGGGAAAATTCTTTCACGAAGAGAATATTTTCTTTAACAAAGGGAGGTAAGAAGTCACTTCACGAAAGAGGGGAAGATATTTTTGGAGAGGTTGTTAAAAATTAAGATAGGTTGTTGAATCTGGTTGTTGAAAATTTGGGGAAGGATACTCTCAGGAAAAATATACTTTGGCTCTGGATTTGTGTTGTTTTTTTTCTGGAGGAAACTTAGTTTTGTTTTCGGGAAGAAGCTTTGTTTTCTAGAGGAAGCTTGTTTTTTGTGGAAGAAGCTATACATCAATCTTCATCTCCTCAAGTGTTTGGAATTCAGGTTCCTTAATTATTTTATTTTATTTCAATTTGGAAAAGGTTACTAGATTAATTTTTTTTCTAGAAAAAGATTACTTGTACAAGATTAGAAGCTTTATTTTATTTTGTAAATTTTTTGAAGAATGTCGTGTTTGGAACTTACCATGAAATTTTCAATAGAAATTGTTAAGTTTTTATTTGTTTGAAATTATTAATTGTCGGGGAAGCTTTGGAAATTCCTATAGGGACTGTTTTTAAACAATGGAGAACCCAGAAAAAGAAAAAAAAATAGGAAATTGGAAAAGTTCTATTGGAATAAAATTAAATTTCTTTGTAGAATTTTGTAGGAAACCTCTTGAGAATTTTTTTTGTAAACATTCTTCTGTAGAAATTTTTTGTATAATTCACTCCTCTAGGAAAATCTTGTATATACTTCCTATTGAAATTCTTGTGGAAATGTAATAGCTCATCTAAAACCATCCTTTGATATTTTTGTATATACATATAGGCTTGTATTTTTGTGAAATCTTCTAAGAAATCATTTATGGAAAAATACATATTGAAATTTATTTGTTTTATTGAAAAGAACCTAGAAGATTTTGTATATTTTCCCTATAGAATAAATTTGGGGAAAATTGCTCTTTTCTATCATTTTGATATATATATATATATATATATATATATATTATGATATATATACATATACATATATATAAATATATATTTATATAAATGTTTAATTACAAGTTCTGTAGAAAAAAATTATATTGAAGAAAAATCAAAATTGAAAAAAATTGTACGCGATTTTTTTAGAAATCGCAGGCTTCTTTTGTTTTAAGAAACAAATTTAAGTTTTAATTATTGTGAGGGGGGGGGCGGGATGGGGGGGGCTGCGGGTGCTACCCCCACTGCCGCCTCCATAGGGGATCGGCCCTGTGGGGGCAGCGTTCCCATAGACCCGCACCTTCACAGTTGCAGGCATGTGCCTAGCGTACACATAAAATGGCTACCAATGATTTTGTGTCCACCTAAATTTAACATGCAATTTTGTTTTTATTAATGTTTTTTTTATATATATAAATATAAATGCATAAATTTATATATGTGTTAATATGTGTTTATATATATTAATATATATATATATATATATATATATTTATGTATATATATTTATGTATGTATATATATATATATATATATATATATATATTTAAATAGTTTTTTAGTATTTATTTTTGGAAATTGAAGTTAAATTTGAAATGTTTATATAATATATTTTATTATTGATTTGGAAAAATTGAAGCTAAATATGCAATATTTATATAATTATATATGTAAATATATAAATTATATATATATTTAAATCGAATATTTCATTAAGGTGCATGCAAATGCACAAGCTAGATAATTTTAAAATGAAAAATTTAAAAAGAGAAGTTGATATTTTTATTTAAAAGTAATTGAGGAATTGAAATAATAGATAGATTAGATTTCCTCTTCTATCTGTAAAAGAGAGATTTTATTAAATTGGTTTATTTGGGCAATATATTGTTGTATTTCACTGAAGGGAAATTGGATTTAGGAAATCCAAAAGGTCGATTTATTTCCTGCTTATATTGCCCTTTTAAATGTGATTTATTTTGTTCATGTTTTGGGGAAAATTGGTTAGAAATGTTGTTTCTATTTTGTAAGTCTTCTAGATGAGATATTTTATTATTGGGCTTGTTATGGTATATTGTTCATTCCTTTGATTTCCCTTGGGTAGTGTGTTTAGTAGTATTCAGTTAATCACTCGATTACCACAAACGGGGATGTTTTGTCTCCTATGTTTTGGTTTGGGATCTATTATCTGTATGTGTGCACTATGATTGCCCTTAGGTTATGGATTAGATCCATGTGTTGTCTATAGGGAAGTGACTCATGATGGGGGTCGGGGCCTAGAAAGGTCTACCAGGGTAACCCATGTGACTTTGTGATGACGCTTATCCTATGACAACAGTTTATTTGGTTCAGTGATGTGCTTGATTATTTAACTCTGGAAGCATTGTTACCATTTAGGTTAAGTATTGTATTCGTGTGGTTTTGGTCTTGTGAATTGCATATGTCTAGAGGTTGTAGGTTTGGCCTAGGAAGCTCTTTTACTATCTCCTAGCACGGGGGGTGGGCCTTTGGGTACCACTTGGTTGGGTGGAACATGCACCTTACTCTGTTGGGTTCCCTCTCATGTTCATGATGGCATGATCTTCCAGATTGGAGAGCTCATGTGTACCAGTTATTATGTTCCACTCTTATGATTTATTGTATCAGTTGGAGACTTTGTATTTGTATCACTCAATTGTATTCGAGGAGGAATCTTGTAATTGTAACAGTATTCTAAGATCTTCCTTATTTTGGAAATAAGTTTTGTAAATATTATTTGGAATGAATGTAATCTATGGATCTTTTATGTACTTTTATCTTATGTGATGTATCTATTGCTTTGGATGTATGATTTGTAATTCATGAGTAGTAATTTATATGCTATGAATGAGTTATTGTTTTATGTTATGGGATTCAATTGTAAGCTTGGTCATGTACCTTAGAGGATGTATGCATTAGTGTAGTGCACTTTGCATGTTATTAATTACATTTTAAAAAAAAATGTTTGCTTCCATTGTAGTTGCATCTTCCTCTAGGGTTACGTGGCGGGGCATTACACATGGTATCAAAGAAAGGTTCATACACTGGGTACTCTGGGTACATATGAGCCCATTATGTTGTCCTTGTGAATTTGTTAGTGGAGTTGTTAAGTGATCACGGTGTTCATGGCTTTGGTATTTAGCATCATGTACTCTGTGGAAAAGAGTAGAGTGAAAGAAAATTGGTAAAAGGTTAAGGATGAAAAGTAGTAATATGTATCACATGGGTTATGGAAGTAGATGTTCTTATGGAATTTTGTAAGTAATTGCACCCCCCTGTTTATGTGAGGAACCAGTAAATGTGCATTGGTTGAGTGTTGTGAATACCCCGTACTTGTTTTGTGTGTCCGTGGGATGGTGATACTAGGTACCCATCCATGGGGAAAAAGTTGGATTTTGGTATGGAATTAACCATAGCATTATGAGTGTTTGCATGTTTGTTACCTGATTGAGGGCCAACCCACATGTGGTTGAAACTTATATATAAGAGTAACCAAAATTTAGTTTATAGATTATTTTCTTTTGGTTCTCTATCCCCTCAATCCATGAAGGGATAGTAGCAACCACAAATTTCCTTGGGTGGAGTGTGCAGCGTACACATATTGTGGTGCAGAGCGGTCTTAGCTCAATCGATCCCTAGGAAATGTACCCACGACCTTCCCTTATGATGGATCAGGATACTTGATCCATATGTGTTAGACCAATCCCCACAAATTTGAGTACAATAGCATTGGTTTGTTAGTATATGTCTGGTTGTTCGTAGAGATGTTGATTTGGCATTATTTAGTCAACCTCATTCGTATGAGAGGTGAAGCTCGGGTAGCCCCATATTGATATAATCATTTATGAATTTATATTGTATATGCACGTGTTCTGACATGATGTAATAGATACGATGCCACACCCCACTGATGTTCCAACATAGTGTTGGTGATGATGTCATGTTACACAATTCCACATGCATAGACACGTGAAGGCGCACTATGATATTATGTTATGATAGCCTACTTGTGTGATGAGTGTTATGGGGCCTCGCACACTTGTAGAGGGATACTCATGGTTACTTCGACAGTATTTGGCTAGATAGCATATGAGTGTGTCCTAGCCATGTATACCTTTGGCTATGGTGAGTACTTTTGTGTGCCTTTTCCATGAGGTATCACTATGTGGGGTGTGTTTTGCATGTGCCTACTTCTACAGAGCCACAAACACACTGCCATGTGGCATACGACTAGTGTGTGCCTTCCCCGACTGGCATATGACCATGTTGAGTGACGATGTGATGCAGAGCATAGTCGTGGAGTACACTCTGAGTCATGTGGATGGCGTGCTCACTCTACACCACATAAGGGCTACTATTATAGCCTGGTGTTGTTCCCTCCTTCCTCGTTTGGTGGCTAGTATCTAGTCACACAGTGTATTACAATGCAATTTTAAATATTGTGGAATTTCTTTATGGTTATTGATGATTTTTCTGTTGATTGTGAAGGCAGGCAACTTGATATATTTAATAGTGTTTTTTTAGTCACACCTTGTGATCTTATTTGCTTGTAACCCTTGAGGTTATATTTGATTTAGTGTTGAAATTGTGCAAATTTATTGCCTTATTATTGAAATTGATTTTTTATTTTCTCTTCTTTATGACCTTGGTGGCTAAACTAGTTTATTCTTATTATTTTCAATGTCAGCATTATGTCATAATGTGAATCCTCTCCAAGGACGTATGAGGCGAACTTGGTGAGTGTATATGAGGAAGCAGATGCAGGGAACCTTGAGGATGGGGATATGTGAGGTTTTTACTCAGCTAGGACCCACTACCCACCTATGTGTGATGACTATCTCTTGGAGGCTAACCACCTTATACAACAAGAGATGGGTCATTATGGTATTGATTGGACGGTCTCACCATGTGTGTGACCTAACACCATCAAGCCACTGAATGTGATGTATGGGTTATGTGAGATGGATATTGGCTCTTGGCTCATGGATTATGTATCATGGTTTATTATGCTGCTTTTTGGTGTCCAGATGGACCCATGTGTGACCTTGTGATGTGATTTCCGGTGATATGCATTGGTGTGTATGTGTATAATGTATGTTAAATCTTGAGTATGGTGCTTGACTTATGATTTTCTATATTTTACTTTTTTTTACCCTTGCCAGATTGTTTGAGACTCTTTTCTTGGGTGGTGTGTGTAGGATGCCTAGGAGAGGTGGTCGTGGAGTCAATCGTCTAAACACTTCTTTTCTGATTCCCCATGAGAATGATTGTGAGGAGCACCTGGTTCCTTGGTTACATTCTTTGCTTGAGGATATTCTTACCTAGCTAGGCCCTAGACAAGAGAGTGGTCAGCAGTAAAAACACTTTGGGTCTAAACGTAAGGATTCATAATCTCATCATGATGGTGACGGTTCTCAATCTAGGAAGAACTGGAACTAGTGGTGTAATAAGCGCAGCCGTCTAGTGTAGCCAGCACAAAGTGCATAGTTTGTGGCTAACTGGGGTAGTGTTCAGTAGTCTAGTGCACCTCCAAGTGACGGGTTTTGAATGTAACACAGGTGGTTTCTCTTGCAGTCAACAGGGCCATATAGCTAGACAATATCCTTAGAGGAACACACATGAATTCAATCAGAGGTCGGCGGCCACAGAGCCAGCAAGGAATGATGCGGGAAGAACCCATGAGACGAGTATAGTGATTGATCTTTGTCAGGCAGATCATTAGGGCACAGATGTGGAGGCTTCTGGTAGTGGTCAAGCAGTTGATTTTGGAGTATGTGGAAATCCTATGGTACAGGAGACTGACGAAGTGCCTTTAGTGTTGTTTTCTCTGCATTGACAATTTGTTATGTTAAGTTATGTGTTTTGAGACTTTATTGGTGGTTGCTTCACCATGTTGATTTGTATGGATTGGCAATTTACTTGGCTTGGATGATTATGACACTGGTTACTGTAGTTTTTATGTTGATGTATGGAGTTATTTAGTTTTGGAACAATTTGATTTTATGTTATCATGTAGATTTTGGTAAGTACTATGTGTATTTACGGGCTTCCAAGAGTAAGACTAATCCTAGGGGGGAGGATGTAGCACCCCTCCATTTTTCTCATTTGTTCAGACAGTGTGTTTCTCTAATATGCTTATGTTTTCTGACAGTATCTTTACTTTGATAGACCATGATACTTTGTTATTATTTGATCGCTAACTTTGGAATGATGTTGGTTTTTATATTATGATGTGAGAGTACATTATTTTGATGTTTACTGTTTACGACATGCTTTCTGATTAGCATAGTGTTTATTTGAGTTGATATTACTATATGCTCATATGTATTTTATTAATGTTGTAGATTTGTCAATTTGATGTGACATTGTATTTGTGAAGGGAACGAGATTGCATCACTCGCTTGTGAGTGCCCTACGATTGTGTGATTCTCTCTTCACGGTGTGAATGCTTATGATATATAAATAAATGTTTGGCATATGCTTTGATTGCAGGTTTGGAGGTACAGGACATCGACTCCACCTAGATTCACAGGTTTGAGCTTGTCCATTGTCCAACGATTAGTTGATTGGGAGATAGTAATTGGGTTTCCCTTGCCAAGCCACAACCCTGGTCATAGTTTGTCTCCAGTTTTAGTTGGTCATGTTTTGTTATCATGTTACCTTTTTGTCTTGTTGTTATTTATGTTGCAAGGTAATTTTAAGGGAAATAAATGCTTTAAATGTTTTTAGGAGATTATTTAATTAATCTTGATTATTGTGTTAGAAGATTGTAATTTAATTTATTTTATTTGGTTAAATGATTTAATCTTATGATTAAATTTATTTTATTAAGTAATTAAATTAAATTTATTTTATTAAGTAATTAAATTAAATTTATTTTATTAAGTAATTTAATTAATTTAAATTAGAAAATATTATGTGAGTTGGGAAATTTTAATTACAGTTGTTGGGAAAATTCTTTCACAGAGAGAATATTTGATTTAACAAAGGGAGGTAAGAAGTTACTTCATGGAAGAGGGGAACATATTTTTGGAGAGGTTGTTAAAAATTAAGATGGGTTGTTGAATTTGGTTGTTGAAAATTTGGGGAAGGATAATCTCAGGAAAAATATACTTTGGCTTTGAATTTGTGTTGTTTTTTCTGGAGGAAACTTAGTTTTGTTTTCAGGAAGAAACTTTGTTTTATGGAGGAAGCTTGTTTTTCGTGGAAGAAGCTCTACATCAATCTTCATCTCCTCAAGCGTTTGGAATTCAGGTTCCTTAATTATTTTATTTTATTTCAATTTGTAAAAGGTTACTAGATTAATTTGTTGTCTGGAAAAAGATTGTCTGTAGATTAGAAGCTTTATTTTATTTTGTAATTTTTTTGAAGAATGTCGTGTCTGGAACTTACCGTGAAAGCTTCAATAGAAATTGTTAAGTTTTTATTTGTTTGAAATTATTAATTGTCAGGGAAGCTTTGGAAATTCCTATAGGGATTGTTTTTAAACAATGGAGAACCCAAAAGAAAAAAAAACAATAGGAAACTGGAAAACTTTCGTTGGGATAAAATTAAATTTCTCTGTAGAATTTTGTAGGAAACCTCTCAAGAATTATTTTTTTAAACATTCTTCTATAGCATTCTTCTATAGAAATTTTTTGTACAATTCACTCCTCTAGGAAAATCTTGTATATACTTCCTATTGAAATTCTTGTGGAAATGTAATAGCTCATTTGAAACCATCCTTTGATATTTTTGTATATACATATAGGCTTGTATTTTTGTGAAATCTTCTGAAGAAATCGTTTCGGGAAAAATCCAGATTGAAATTTATTTGTTTTATTGAAAAGCCCCTAGAAGATTTTGTATATTTTCCCTATAGAATAAATTTGGGGAAAATTGTTCTTTTCTATCATTTTGATTTATATATATATACTCTTATATATACATATACATATATATAAATATATATTTATATAAATGTTTAATTACAAGTTCTGTAGAAAAGAATTTATATTGAAGAAAAGTCAAAATTGAAAAAAAATTGTATGCGAATTTTCAGAAATCGCAGGCTTCTTTTGTTTTAAGAAAAAAATTTAAGTTTTAATTATTGTGAGGGGGGGCTGGGGGTGCTACCCCCACCGCCGCCCCCATAGGGGAGCGGCCCTATGGGGGCAGCGTCCCCATAGACCTGCACCTTCGCAGTTGCAGGCTTGTGCCTGGCACAACCATAAAATGGCTACCAATGATTCTGTGTCCACCTAAATTTAACACGTGATTTTGTTTTTATTAATGTTTTTTTAATATATATAAATTAATATATATAGCATATAAATATAAATGCATAAATTTATATATGTGTTAATATGTATTTATATATATTAATATATATATTTATGTATGTGTATATATATATATATATATAATAGTATTTATTTTTGGAAATTGAAGTTAAATTTGAAATATTTATATTTATATATATATATATATATATATTTAAATGGAATATTTCATTAAGGTCCATGCAAATGCACAAGCTAGATAATTTTAAAAGAAGAAATTGATGTTTTTATTTAAAAGTAATTGAGGAATTGAAATAACAGATAGATTAGATTTCCTCTTTTGTCTTTAGAAGAGAGATTTTATTAAATTAGTTTATTTGGGAAATATATTGTTGTATTTCACTTAAGGGAAATTGGATTTAGGAAATCCGAAAGGTATATTTATTTCCTACTTATATTTCCCTTTTAAATGTGATCTCTTTTGTTCATGTTTTGGGGGAAATCGGTTAGAAGTGTTGCTGCTATTTCTTAAGTCTTCCAAATGAGATATTTTATTATTGGGGTTGTTGTGGTATATTGTTCATTCCTTTGATTTCCCTTGGGTAGTGCATTAAGTAGTATTCAGTTAATCGCTCAGTTACCATGAACGGGGATGTTTTGCCTCCTATTTTTTGGTTTGTGATCTATTATCTCTATGTGTGCACTATGATTTCCCTTAGGTTATGGATTAGATCCATGTTTTGCTTATAGGGAAGGGACTCATGATGGGGGTCAGGGCCTAGAAAGGTCTACCAGGGTAACCCATGCGGCTTTGTGATGACGCTTCTCCTATGAGAGCAATTTATTTGGTTTAGTAATGTGCTTGATTATTTAACTCTGGAAGCATTGTTACCATTTAGGTTAAGTATTGTATTCGTGTGGTTTTGGTCTTGTGAATTGTCTGTGTCTAGAGGTTGTAGGTTTGGCCTAGGAAGCTCTTTTACTATCTCCTAGCACGAGGGGTGGGCCTTCGGGTACCACTTGGTTGGGTGGAATGTGCACCTTACTCCATTGGGTTCCCTCTCATGTTCAGGATGGCAGGATCTTCGAGATTGGAGAGCTCATGTGCACCAGTTATTATGTTCCACTCTTATGATTTATTGTATTAGTTGGACACTTTGTATTTGTATCACTCTTCAATTGTATTCAAGGAGGAATCTTGTAATTGTAACAGTATTCTAAGATCTTCCTTATTTTGGAAATGAGTTTTGTAAATATTATTTGGAATGAATGTAATCTATGGATCTTTTATGTACTTTTATCTTATGTGATGTATTTATTGCTTTGGATGTATGATCTTTAATTCATGAGTAATAATTTATATGCTATGAATGAGTTATTGTTTTATGTTATGGGATTCAATTGTAAGCTTGGTCGCATACCTTAGAGGATGTATGTGTTAGTGTAGTGCAATTTGCATGTTATTAATTACATTTTAAAAAAAAATTGTTCACTTTCGTTGTACTTGCATCTTTTTCTAGGGTTATGTGGCAGGGCGTTATACATTCTCTCTCATCCCACAAGACCACAAAATTTGCCTCATCATGCACCCCAAGTACCTGCAACCAATGACAAACCTCACACAAGTCCAACAACCAAGTTATTAGTCTGTGTTAGGCTAAACAAAATGCATCAAAGTTAAAATAACATAGTAAGATTAATAATCCAATTCATTAATGTTAACATTGAGTTTTGCAATCAACACACACACAAAAATTTATATATATATATGTCTACATAATAAAATCTAAAAATGCACCCCTAGTCCAAATTACATTAGGGCTAGGGGTCATGCAAGAGATTTAACAAGGTATCTAGCAGATATGACATACTCCCCCCTTAGGATTAAGTCGGATCGGCTTAATTAAACAAGTATGGATGTTCTACTTTTTATTATATTTTTATCTTCCCAAGTAGCCCCTTGTTCCCCATATTGGTCCCATAGGACCTTAACTTGTTGGATAGTTCTATTGCGCAACTGTAGGTTGTGCATGTCTATGATTGTGATTTTTTCGAGGTGGATATATCCAGAATCTTCCACCTGTAGTACCTGCCAATCAATTACATGTGTGCGGTCAACAATATATTTCTTAAGCAGTGATACATGGAATACATTATAAATGCGAGAGAGAGATGGTGGGACAGCCAGTCGATAAGCTACACGGCTGATTTTATCAAGTATCTCAAAAGGCCCTTTGTATCATGGAGCTAATTTAGTAGCTTTGCCAAACTTTATTGAGCTTTTATGTGGTCTAACACGCAAGAACACCTTGTCACCTACTAAAAATTCCCTCGGTGTTTGCTTGGCATCTGCATAACTTTTTTCAAGATCTGAAGCCTCCTTTAGTATTTCTCTTATAATTTTCACTTGATTTTCATATTCTTGAAGAAGTTTCGACCCAATAGTTACATGGTTTTCTAAACTATCCCATCCTATAGCCATTATGCACTTTCTGCCATACAAAGCTTTGAATGGGGTCATTTGGATGGAAGAATGGTATGAATTATTATGCAAATTCTACTAATGGTAGATACTCCTCCCACTTAGTGGGTTGATCCATGGCATACATTATGAGCATGTCTTCGATAACCTGGTTAACTCTTTCAGTTTGGCCATTTATTTTAGGGTGGTAAGCAATGCTAAAATTGAGCTTGGTTCCTAATGTGGTCATAAGAGAGGTCCAAAACCTAGAAGTAAACAACTTATCTCTATCAAAAATAATTACCTTGGGCATCCCATGTAGTCTAATGACTTTCTTTATGAATCTTTTAGCCAAAAGTGGGGCTTCATCCTTCACATTTCTTGGTATGAAGTGTGCTACCTTGGTTAGTTTATCAACCACCACTAAAATAATGTCATGTTGATTCTGTGTTTTGGGAAATCCTGTCACGAAATCCATAGAAATTATCAACCACTTATGATGTGGTTGATCATGGGAATAGAGTGTTCCAGCATGATGATAATGTTCTGGCTTAACTTGTTGACATTCAAGGCACTTAGCGACATAGCTAGCTATTTCCTTTTTCATTCCTAGCCAAAAGAAATGAATTTTTAAGTCTGTATACATTTTAGTCACTCCAAGATGTGCTTGATAAGGCACATTATGGCCTTCTATGAGAATTTTTAATCTTAAGCCTCCCTCTTCAGGAGCACAAATTCAGTTCAAATAAAGAAGGACCCCATCATTTCCCACATGGTACTTGGCTAGACTAATCCTGTGTTGCACTTCTAACCTCATTTTCTTACAGAAGTGGTCGCGTACCTACATTTACTTGATCTTTTCCAAAAATTCAACCTTTAGCTGAGAGATTGCAACTAGTTTAGCCCTTCTACTTAGGGCATCTACAACCCGATTTTCTTTTCCCTTAACGTATGAGATATCTATCTCATAGTTGCTTAATAATTCCAACCACCTTCTCTGATGTGCATTCAAATTGGGTTGGGTGAACAGATATTGGATTCCTTTATGATTGGCATTCAACTTGAAGGGTCTTCCTACCAAATAGTGTTTCCATACCTTCAAGGCATGCATGATTTCTACCAGTTCCAAGTCGTGGGTGGGTTAGTTAAGTTCGTGATCCTTAAGTTTCCTAGAATCAAAGGAAATCACTCATCCATTTTTCATTAGTACTCCACCTAACCCATCCAAAGATGCATCTATCCATACTACCAATTCTTTTTCTAGATTGAGCACTTGCAAGATTGGTGTGGTGGTAAGAGCTTCCTTCAAATTTTGGAAATCAATGTCACATTTCTCTATCCATTCAAACTTCTTTCCCTTTCACTGAAGGGATATTACGGGGTTAGCTATTTTGTAGAAGTTCTCTACGAACCGTCGATAATATCCTGCCAAACCCATGAAGCTCCTTACTTCAGCCACATTCTTAGGAATAGGTCATTCTACAATGTCTTGTATCTTGGTTGGATCCACTGCAATTCCTTGGATTGATATAATATGTCTAAGATAATACATTTTAGGCTGAAAGAAAGAACACTTGGAAAATTCCCCATACAATTTATGATCTCTCAACCTTTGCAAAACTATTCTTAAATGATCCTCATGCTCTTGCATATTTTTAGAGTAGATTAGTATGTCATCCAAAAATGCTAGCACATTTTTTCCAAGTAGTCATGGAAAACATGGTTCATGAGACTCATGAAAGCAGAGGGTGAATTTGGTAGGCCAAAAGGCACCACCAAGAACTCATAATGTCCATACCTTGTTTTGAATGTTGTCTTTGGAATATCTTCTTCCATGATTCTTAACTGGTGATAACCTGACCTTAAGTCTATTTTGGAAAATATAGCAACCCCCCTTCATTTGATCAAACAAGTCATCAATTATAGGTAGTGGATATCTATTTCGAATGGTTACCTTGCTCAACATCCGATAATCTATGCACAACCTCAATGTTTTTTCCTTCTTCTTAATAAACAAAACTAGAGCTCCCCAAGGGGACACACTAGGATGTGAATCAATCCTTTCTCCATTATATCTTACAACTACATCTTAATCACTTTTAATTCGATAGTGTTCATTCTATAGGGAGATTTTGAGATAGGCTCTACCCTTGGAACAAGATCTAATGTGAAATCTATCTGTCGCTTAGAAGGTAATCCTGGAAATTCCTTAGGAAAGACATCACAGTACTCCTAGAGGATGGGATGGTCTTTAATGCTAGGTGTGGGATCATCATTACCCTCTTCTATCTTTACTAGATAAATTTTGCTTCCCTTTCTCGTTGCCCTTTTTACTTACATGCTTGAGATCGTTCTTACCACTATTGGCCTATGAATTCCTTGAAGAACCACTAGCCTCCCTTGGTCTTCTATAAATTCAAGCCTCTTGTTGTAGCAATCCAACTTAGATTTGTTCTTTTGAAACCAATCCATCCCAAGGATTAGGTCGTAGGACCCTAACAGAGTGACACATAGATCCACCTTAGTCCTTATAATCCCTAGGTCAATTTCATCTCCACATAGGAAATATTTGATCTTTTGTGTCTTACCCGACCCAAACTCAACCTCCATCTCCTCTCGACTAAGACTCTTATGATCAATTTTACATTTTGAATTACATTGGAGGAAATAAAACTATATGTGGCTCCTAAATCTACCAAAATAGAAATAGGTTGGCTAAGAAGTGTACCTTGAAGTTCTATCAATGGGGCCTGCTGATCTACTTGGCAATTATCCATGACTACATATATTCAAGTGGTGGGATTGGTGGTTTTGTTTGGATTATTGGGACACATACTCATATAATGGTCTCCTCCACACATCCAACATCCATTCACTGTTCCTTTTCGGCCTTCCTTGTCTCTTGATGAATCACCTTGTACCACTTGCATGAATGACTTTTATCTTTTGTCTCCTTTTTTATTTTTGGCCTTCTGACCCATAGTTCTCCCTATAGTTTCAGCCCCTCTTAAATTGCTGAGAAGTCTTTCCTTTAGACTTAACCTCTTGATTATCCCTCTATTTATTATTTGATTAACTGGAGGAATGAGTCTTTTTTTTGTGTTCATGTTTTCTCTTATTCTTTTCTTCAGCAACCAAAGCTACCTCCACAACTTGATTTAAGTTTTTAGGTCGAGTGAGCTTGGTTGTATATAGAATATTCTTATTTGGTCCCAAGATTAAAAAAATCACCCGATCCTCTTCTTCTTTCATATAAGGCACATGACAAAGTAAGCTCATTAATTTGGACTTGTATTCAGCTACCAACATTTTCCCTTAGCGTGGTGTATGGAATTCGATCATCTTTTGGTCTCGATGATGAGCAGACAGGTACTCCTTATGAAACCGCTTGGTGAACTTGTCCCAAGTTAGTTGACTAATATCATAGCTTTTTATTTCCGCCAAGTAATCCCACCATAGAAAGGCTTCTCCTTCTAGGTGATAGATGGCAATCCTAGCCTTAGTATTGGTACTTAGTTCCATCAGCCCAAAATGCTTGTTCATTCCTATAGCCATGCTTCTGTGACATCCCCACCTCCAATCCCATCAAACTTAGGGGCTTGCATTTTCTTTAATTCTCAAATCAATGGGTCTTTTCCCACTCCCCGTTGTAGCTCTAGTAGAGAGTGACTATAAGTGGGAATTCTGGAGCTACTCTCATGTTCCTAACTTATATACACATTGTGTTCCCTATCTGGATCTTCAGTTCCTATGTCAGTGTTGTGATTAGTTCCTTGCTCCTTTTTCCTCATTAGATCCTCAATTTGCTGCTCTTGGGATGCTATTTTTGCATGAAGTGCATTCAATTCAGCCTTCAATTCTTCTAGTATGGTGGGAGGTGGATATGATATATCCCTACTTGCTTGTAGCATTTCAGTGAGGCTAGGGATCATTCCCCTCCTTAAGGTTCTCCTCACTGAAATAAATTGATTCTGTGAGAAAATAAAGTGTTATTTAAATTATTTTATTATTTTGTTTTAAATCTTTTCTTTTATCAAATTTAGAATTATGGAAAAATTCACTTGGAACATGATTCACAACATTAAAAAAAAAAAAAAGTTCCCATTTCTCAAATACAATATGACATTATATATATATATCTTCATATTTGTCATTATTATTTAGCAGTTTTTACATAAGTGAGACGATGTTTATTTAGTACTAGTTCATTGTCTTGTACATAGTTCTAGTTACAAAGTAGGAGTCTACTCCTCTTCGAGTTCTTCCTCATCCGATATTCCCACATTTACAGACACAACATCATGGACACGATTATATTCAATGATTGCTTCCTTAGTGAGAATAGGAGCATTGCATCCGCAACCAAAAGGGAAGTCTTGAATAGCTAAGGGTTTGGGTTTAACGGTTGGTAAAGGGAATTTCCTTGATGCTTCATAGTCCTTGTCAAGTTTATCCAGTTCCTTTCCTTTTTGTAGTTTTAATCGTTTGATCATTTCAACCAAAGTCTCAGTGTCCAATATGGGTCCAGTTTTTGTGTTTGACCCTACGATATAGGGGCTTTGGATCCTTTTGGTTCCTTTCATTGAGGGTGTTATTTTCCTGAGACCTTCTTCTTTCCTTTTCCTTTCTTTCCATGACTCGTGACTGCCAATACCAAACAATCATATTAGTGCAACAAAAGAGTGAACACCTAGGTCCTAGAGTTGATTTCTAAGCTCTGATACCTATGTGACATCAACCCCAATGAAAGGAAGATTTTTTGCACAATTTTTCTTCTGTAATCATTATAAGAGGGAATACGTGGAACTAAAGTAACAATTAAGAAAAAGAAATAGAAATCAGCATATACTTCTTAATCATCATGTCAATATACATCTTACAAATAAAATCTTAATTCAATAACCAATAGAAGATTGCTACCATTAAGAAGTGTGCATTCCTTAAATGTTGTATGATTCAAGAAGGCTCCATGTCCATGGTTTGCTCTAGATTATGGTGAGGTGCAAAATAGTCCCAACCAAAGTGGATTCAAACCCTATCCACCCCTCCAAGAAGATTATGTGGCCTGTGGTGAGAGAGAATTGTCATTCAAACCCATAAGCAGTGTATAGAATATCTCCCTAATGACCAAATCTCAAGGTGTACCTACCAATGGTAGACTTAAGATACCATTTCCCAATAGTTATAATGTTACAAGGTGATTTATATGTTACCTACTTGAGATTGTTAGGAACTTTATTACCTATAGTCCATTGTATGGCTAAGCAATCAAGGTTATCCATCACTGGCATAGAATGCTCCTTGGCTATTATCCATCTCGAGCAAGTACATCCCCTAGACACCTATCAATATCGAGCATTAAGGTACTGCTCCTTGACTACTATCCATATTGAGCATAGTAATGCCCCTAGACACCTGCCAATCTCGACCTTAAAAGTATTGCTCCTTGACTTCTATCCATCTCAAGCAAGTACTTCCCCTAGACACTTGTCAATCTCAAGCATAAAAGTATTGCTCCTTGAATTCTATCCTTCTCAAGCAAGTATTTCCCCTAGACACCTATCAATCTCGAGCTTAAAAGTACTACTCCTTGAATTCTCTTAGCACTATGATTGGAAGACAGGTCCCTAACGCGATTAAGCAGGTTCCCAACTTAGTTGCAGACATGAATGGCATTAATAAATATTTCATATGGAAGCATTACACACTCATAGACTCATCTCAATTGGAGTTAAGGTAGCTCTTTTCCCCATGATAGTTTGTGGTCGATACCCTACTTATATTTAATCCCTTAGAAACTTTTCCAGACATGGACTCGTAAGGGACTGTTTCCTCATTACATAACAGAGAATGCCTAATGTTTACATATGACTATCCTAGTAGTTAGCTAAACATAACATAAATTAGCCTTAGGATTAAACCTATCCTTACAACCCATAATAATTCATAGTAGTAATGTGCAGATTTAGGTTTCTTTAAGTGCATGAGTGATAGTAATATAGGTATGTAATTCCTAAGTCATTGAGCAGAAACATAACCTCACAATACGCCTGTCCATCCTTCTTCTTGGGTAAGAAATTACATAAAAAGGGTAGATCAAAGGTGGAATTGATTTGTATAACTAGCAGCTATGGTGATATAGTGAGCAGCACCTATATCACTCCTTTCGTGACTTCGGTTAATGGTTCATGGTTCATACATTAAATATCTCTATTATTTTTATTTTTTACTTCTAATGCTAATAAATGTATGAATTTTTTTGCCAACTTCCAATGTCCCCTTTTATTTTATACGAATTTCTTGATTACAATTATGATAGTTGTTATGGTTAATTAAATAAAGCAATAAATGTTTTAGTGAGAATTTATAATGAACTCTAGCTCATATGAAGAGTGAACAGGAGTATTTTTCTAACAATAAGGTTCCAAATAGCGTGGTTGTAAAACCACCCCTTCTACCCATTCTCAACTCATTTATACATAGCCCCCATATTTAGACAACATAGTGACTATGGTTTAAGAACCTATGATTGGTGGTATAGATACCATTTATCACATTCAGTTACAACCAAGTTATGAATCATTGGATTTGAAGAGTATGATTTTCCACCTATAGTACTGAAGTGAAAGGTTTTGATATACTGATCAAAATAAGTTTCAAAGAGACTCTTGAAGTTTGGGGTTTTGATTTATCCTTCTAATCTCTAATAACAATACCAACTTCCTTAGACTTACATTGAACCCCATTATAGACAAAGACTGATCGAGTATAATCTAGAATATTAGTAAAATCTAAGGCTTAGGCTGCAAGGTCAAACTTCTAAGAAAACCAACTATAACCTTCATTTATAGAGTATCATTATTAACAATAGAAAGAGATAGTTTTTAGGAAAATGATCAAAGAGTTGAGTTTTTTGCAACCTTATGACCATCCCTAGTTTTTATCTCAAATGATCCAAAACCAAAAGTAATATTTGATTATGGATACTATATTATAATCAAATCTACAGGTGGAGAAGGGGGTTTAAAATCTGAGATTGAAACGTCCAAGTGTATGGTGTCTGAGGTAGCACTGGAAGAAATCCTAGTTGCATCTACCTTCCTAGATTTGCACTGCTATCCTTTCACTTCCTCCCTTTTCTCCTTAGCAAGCTTCTGGTGTGCCTCTTTTTTCAAGGCTGGAGATGATTATAAAGGCAAGCGTTTTTTTCCTTGCACGTCCTACAGACTGGGCACCTTGAATTGGGGTGCCATGCCCATTAATGGTACACCCTCCCCTCCTCCTCTCCTCCATGCTTGCTTCCATTCCCATTAAATTCGTCAGTCCCCTACCATGGGTGGAGAGTTACACCATAATGGTGTTTGTTGTTTGAATGCCCTCTATTTCATTTTATGTGTTTGCTTCTCTATTTCATTAATGGTAAGTTCGATGAATGGACTTTATTTAGTTGCCCATAATTTTATAAGGTGCCTAGTTAGCAATATAGTTTTGGTTGTTTAATTTTCTTTTATTTTATTACTTCATGGATTCTTACATTTTATGATTTATGATTTATTTGTTAGAGTAAAGGTTTTAACTTAATTATGTTGATTAAGTTACCTTTATTCCCTTCTTAAGATTTCACTTTAGTTTGCATAAAGTGACATTTAATAATTATATTAATTATTAAATGTTTTCCTATTAGGGTTTATTTTAGGGTTTGCATGATCTCCTTCTTAAGGATTGATCCATTGTATATTTCATTAATTCCTTTTTGTTCTAATAAGATAATTTCTCCATTTTTCAGAGCTTCAAACCCTTGTTTGTTTTCTCCATCCATTATCTTCCTTGTGACAGGTATCCATTTGCATGCAGGTGTTCTTGGAGTCTGAAGTTGGTTTTGACAACTTCTACATGGTATCAGAGCTTTCCTACTGCATGCTTATTCTTGTTTGAAAAATTTGGAGCTATTTGGAGCTACAAAGGTTGGATCAAGCATTCAAAGTTTTGGGTTTGCTTTTTTGATCCAGGGAATCACCTGCAATTTCGAAGAATTTTGAGTCCAAACAGACCTCGTCGTTGGATCTGTAGCGGTCCAAAACCCCTAAATCGACTATTCATTCATCCATTTTGGACAAAGTTGATTTGAGGGGCAAATTTTTTTACCCGTACGACTATCCATCTACACCCTGCAGTTTTTTTATTTTTTTTTGGGAAGGGTACCGCCCCACTATTCAGTGGTAAGCCCCCTGCAGCCAGGCCTACTCTTGGCAGGCAATGGCCCCCATGCGGTCCCCTGTTTTTTTTTTCTTAATTTTTTTACAAAAAAATTAATATTGTATTTTTTTTTTGTTTTTTTTTTTAAAACATTTTTTTTTGTAATAAGCCCTATTGAAGAAATACGGTGACGGCCGTTTGGCCGTCAAATTTAGGCTTGGATTTTTTTTGCAATGGTCGTATGACCGTTAAATTTAATGCAACACTGGTTTTTTCCCCCTTTGGAGCTATTTTTTTCCAGAGGTCATAACTTGGGCATACGATATCGTTTTATGGTAAACGAGATATTATCAGAAAGCTGGTTTTGTCAACTTTCCAGTGGTGTGGGTCTCATTGCTTCATTTTTCTGTTGGTGAATTCTACAACCAATTGAAGACAAAAGAGTTGTTTTCAGTCTCGAGCTCATAACTTTTGACCAGTTTCTCCATTTTTCGCGATCTCAGCGACGTTGGAACCATATTTCAGAGCTCTTCAGTTCCATCTATGAAATTTTTCTAGATTTAAATCCAGGTATATTTTATTTAGTTTTTTGTGTTTTCACACTCTGGTGAATTACCTGGACATATTTGCTCTTGGGAACTTCTCGTTTGCATGGGATGCTTTGTTTTTGGTTGTTCTTCATGTATTTCAAGTTTTTTGTCCTTTGTGGGCATTTTGAGCATCATTTGTAAGAAATATTTTATGTAAACACACTAAGGTAAAGTGCCACACTATTGTACATGTATTTTTGGGGATTTTGCACATAAGGTTGTGCCATATTTTGTACTCGCACTATATTATGAAGTGCCATGGGGGGTTGTGTAGTGCCTTTATTTTTCCATCACACCTTTTAAAGGTGAGTGTCCCTCCACGACGACAGTGGATCCTATGATTCTAGCCTCATGCATGTGTGCTTTGTTTTGCATATAACGCCCTGCCATGCAACCCTAGAGGAAGCTGCAATTAACTACTCAAACGAACTAATTTTTTTTTTTAAGTACAATTAATATGCAAGTTCACTACACATTGCAACAACCTCTAATTTACGAGACTGAGATTACTTATTAACCCATGAACAACATTAAAGAATTGAAACCACAACATTTAATTACTTATGAAATTAAGAACACATACATTCCATACAAGATAAATTCATCAAAGAAAATAAAGATACCGTAAGATCTCTTTTAACAATAAGGTTACAACTCTCATTCCCCGAATGAGGTAAATCCATAAGCATGATTCCATATTACAACTTCCACCTCAATAACAAAGAGAGGTAATAAATTACAAGATTAACTTAAATGAATAAAAACATAAAGATAACTGGATCCCAAGAGCTCTCCAACTGGAAACCTCGTCAACACGAATAAGAAGGAAGCCCAATGGAGTAAGGTGCACACCACCCAACTAAGTGGAACCCAAAGGCCCACCCCCCATGCTAGGAGATAGTAACAAGGATTCCTAGACAAGACCAACTACCTCTAGACACAGGTTGAATCATAACTGAATCCAAACTGACACAACCAATCACTTGCACCACACAAGTACAACTCAAATTTAACATAAGTACAAATCAAATACATCACAAGTACAACCCTAACATGGTCAAATTGTTTCCAAAAATAATAGATTAGGTATGATAACAAAACCATACACATAACAATCAAGTACCAACTACAAGTACACCATAACATTTTTGACATGGATTACACTGCTTTGGTTATCACTCGAATAAACTACCTCTGAAGGTTACCCAGTTTACCTCTCACGGCTCTGGCCCCTAATGGAAGTCACTCTTCACTTTACAACACACATTCAAACCAAATACCAAGGGAGCCCAAGTGCATACAAATAGATAAGATGATCACTCCAACACTAGGAGGAAACATAAGTCAAATCCCTCTCCAAACACTGGAGGTAACAAAGATAACAACACCACTCCTTACAAGGAGCCACCAATCACATAATCCATTCCTTTCATAGGAGGCACAAAACATCCCCATTCACGAAAACCGGGTAAAGCACTGACATAACTTCAAGCACTAACCAAAGGAATTAACAAATGGTTGACCTCACATAACAACAACCCCCCTATCCTCTGGAAAACTTACATATTAAAGATCCAATTAACCCATTTCCCCAGACAAGGCATAGAGGAAAATCATCGCAAAAGCAATTGCAAGGAAATAATTTAATTTGGATATACTAAATTCATATCCCTTTTAAAATTCATTTCACAGTATGCAAAACAATTTCCCTAACCAATTAATTAAGCAAAATAATTCATTTTCTTTCCAATTACTAAGACGAGAAAACTAACTTTAATAAACAATTCAGATCCACGATTACTTTTCAAACAACATAAATCTGTAATGCCCCACCAAGTAACCTTAAAGGAAGTTGCAATTAATGTCTTAAGCGAACCAAATTTTTTTTATAAAGTGCATTTAACATACACATTCACTTACTAATTAACAACAACCTCTAAGGCTACAAGGTTAGGATTACTTAAACCCACACAAACATATTACATATAACCATAGCATTAATTATTTTATGAAATAAACATCATATATCATAAGGATACCACATAACATAATAAGATAAACATCCAAAAATACAATATCATAAACAATTTACTCCAATAGTTACATCACTCATCCCCATAATGAGGCAATAGAATAAATGTGCTACAACTACATAATTCCACCTCATAAACATAAGAGGGATAAAATAACTTATACAATCTGAAATATTACAATGCAAAAAATTACAATAAGAACCACGAGTTGTCCATCTGGATGTCTCGCCACCAAGTATTGAAGATAGATGGGGACCCAACGATGTATGGTGCATGTTCCACCCAACCAAGTGGTACTTGAGGGCCCACCCCCCATACTAGGAGATAGTAAATAAAATAACATGGACAAAAATCTATAACCACTAACCAAAGGCATACTCATACTGACATAACCCACAAATGCAATAACCAAGTACAACTCAAGTACAAAACAAGTACAACATTCACATCACTGACATAGGTCACATTGCTTTCAGACATAAAAATAGATCAAGTATGTGCAAAGAACCATACACATAAAAAAAATACCAACAGTTGTCCTAGATAGAGTGTCATCGCATAGTAGTCATGATATCTCCTTTGGACTTCCATCGGCGACCACAAACAAGAATGTAGACACCACCATACAGAAATCTCCATGCGAACATAGAGTCACCGTTAACCACACCATGCATGAAGTGATATATTCAAGCAAAACCGTTATCAGAGACGTTGGATCCATACTAGGTGAAAGGATTATAATACCGACAGTAGGTTTCCCCAACTCCACCGGCAATCTCAAGACAAAAGCTTCTAAAATCTTCCATGACGGAGAACTAGACACAAGGAAGATAGCAATAGTTCAAAATTACTGGAGAAGAGATGATTACGATCGGCGAATGACGAAGAGAGTTAACTTAAATCATTGTTCGACCAACATGCATAGGGGAGGCGATATCACTTCCCATATCCCCGGTCGACACCATTGGCAGAGTATGCTTGATATCGAGCTATCCCCAGAGATAATGCACATCAGGGGTGGCGTACTTAGACCACCAACTTATCACGCTAACAACTTAAATCAACCGTATGGTAATTCCAAACCACATGGCCAGATAGCAGAGGAGGTCGAGGCGTGCAAGTACATTCACCCGACATCAATGACAGATCTGATAAAGGAAACTAGCGGCATGACTCAATACAGAATTCAACAATATTAGAAATAGGGAAACCTAAAGAGTATGGTTGATCTGCCATAAGGAAATAAGGGTAAAACAACTGAGCATAGAGCCCTTAATAGATCGGGCGAACACCTAAGGCATACTAAGACCCTCACAGTGGATCAATCAAAACACGACTAGAAAAACCTTTTAACTAAAACTCAAACACACAGATGATGAAGCGGTGGCAAGGAAAATAGAGGATAAAAACCAGAGCTAAGTTCTGAAAACAAGAGCATCTATTGAGCAACCTATTGCTTTCAAAGTCCAAATCATGATAATCTAGGAGCAACTTTCTCTGGGTTTGTTTATTTCACAACTATTTTCGGATTTTTTATTTTTATTCTTTTTTTTTTAAATTGTAATCATTCGTTTTCTTTTCCTATGTGCATGCAAGTTTAAAAGGAGTAGATTTATCCTGAAACCAAGCACTATTTTTCAAGAATATTTGAACAAACCAATAAATCACAAATTAACAAGAAGAGAACCTGATACACTGCATAAACTGAACGCTGAAGTTCTGAAGCTATCAAATTACTGCTCATGCAACCTTCCTTGAAAACAAGGCCTGAGACAAGAAGCTCCAAATAATCCATAATTTTCTGCAGAGCCTCTTCTAAAAATCCCCTTCGTGAATCCATTTCCAACCAACTCTTCCTCCATTTCTCACATGCACTTGTGCCATAAATCCAAAAATATCCTTCACAACCAAATCTAATTTCTTGCATGCAATATTGACAATTACAATATTAACCTAATTCCATTTTCGAAAACACACTTTGTATTTAAAATGCAATTTCAAATATCTTTCAATTTTGCTTTTATTTAATTTAATCCAAGATTGAACTTAATTAATTAATTTAATTATTTAATAACTAAATTCAACCCTTTTGAGATTAAATTTAATTAATTAAATTAAATTCTATTAATAACTTTAAATATAACATCTAAGCATAACTTTAATTTAATATAAAATAATCATCACTTTCAGCCAATGCAATTATTCTAAAAATTCATTTAATAAACAAGTACCTTTCAAAAACAAATAACATTAAAATAAGGTACACCATGACTCAACAAACAAGACTGATGACACACTAAGGCTAGGGCGTAAACTTGACACATGTTACCTAGCTACTATCTCCCGTTCAACTTAACCATTGGATCGACACGCTCAAACCTGTGAAACCAGGTGGAGTCGATGTCATGTACCTACAATCCTGAAAACATAGTAACCAACATCATATAATATATCCAGCATATAATACACACCGTGAAGAAGAAATCTCATATTCGCAGGGCGCTCGCAAGCGAGTGATGTGAACCTATCACCTTCACCCATACACTCATCAAAACTGACACTTCCATCATAATCCCAATAATCTCATAAGCAATTACATGTTATATCAACTAACATCTTTAGACCAATTAAAGCATGTAAACTAAAGCATCAAATAAATCAAATCACATCACATAATATAGTCTATCGCTCAATGAATAGCGCTCAAATACACATGCAAGATAAAGTATCAGAATATCCAGAAACATAAATCAACGCAAAATAAGGAAACACTGTCCAATCCAGAAAGAAAAACAGAGGGGTGTTACATTCTCCCCCCCAAGGGTTAGGCTTACTCCTGGAAGCCTGCAAAGACCCCAAGTGAAAACTCCATACAATCACACATAACCAAGGGTTCCAAATTGAACCACTCTATACCTCAACACATAACAACAACAACCTGTCTCGTAAACAACTCAGCCAACTACACTGTCATTCCAACCAAGACAACATGGTGAAGTAACCACCAACCAAGTCTCCAAAAACACATAACCATGGATTATCATACATAATACACATATGTACCAATACACAACACCAAAAACCATCGCAAGACTACACAAGGGTCCACCTGGACACCGGAAAGCAGCATACCAATCCATGATAGAAGAATCCATGAATCAAGAACAACTAATCATCTCAACTAAATCTAACATCAAACCAGTGGCTTGATAGTGTTAGGTCATACATAAAGTGAAACCATCCAAACAAGACCACCATGACCTATCTCTTGTTGTGTAAGGTGATTAGCCTCCAAGAGATAGTCATCACACAAAGATAATAGTGGGTTCAAGCTGCGTCCAGCCTCTCATACCCCCATTCTCAACATTTCCTGCATCTACTTCCTTGTACACACTCACCAAGTTTGCCTCAAACAACCTTGGAGAGGAATCACAATACGACACATAGCCGACATTGAAAACAACAAAGATAACTAGCTTAGCCACCAAGTTCATAAAGAATGGCAAATTAAAGTTTAATTTCAACAATAAGGCAATAAATGTGCACAATTTCAACACTGAATCAAATCTATAACCACTAGGGTTATAAGAAAATAAGATCACAAGTTGTGGCTAAACCTTCACAATCAAATACAAACAAAGTGTCGGCCCTAAAAATCAACCGAAAAGAATCATCAATAACCGAAAGAAATTTCACAATCTTTAAATTCCACTATACAACAACTGTGTGACTAGATACTAGCCACTAAATGAGGAAGGAGGAAAAAACGTCCAACTAGAATGATAACAACCCTCATGTGATGCAGAGTGAGCATGCAATCCACATGACCCAAAGTATATCCACGACTCTCAAACAACATACCATTACTGGTTTCTTACATTTACAAGGGTACAACTACATACCTAATCCCATAGGAACATCAAATTCCATAACCCATGGAATACGTAACATAACTTTCCAATCATAACCTTATATCAGGTTACTAACACGCTACTCTCTTTCACAGAGTACATCATGCTAACATAAAATCCATGTACATGTGATCACTTAACACTCCACTAAAAAAATACAGGGACAACACAATGGGCACTAATGTACCCAGAGAACCTAGTGTTTAAACCTAGGCTCTGATACCATGTGTAATGCCCCACCAAGTAACCTTAAAGGAAGTTGCAATTAACATCTTAAGCGAACCAATTTTTTTTTATAATGTGCATTTACATACACATTCACTTACTAATTAACAACAACCTCTAAGGCTACAAGGTTAGGATTACTTAAACCCACACAAACATATTACATATAACCATAGCATTAATTATTTTATGAAATAAACATCATATATCATAAGGATACCACATAACATAATAAGATAAACATCCAAAAATACAATCTCATAAACAATTTACTCCAATAGTTACATCACTCATCCCCATAATGAGGCAATAGAATAAATGTGTTACAATTACATAATTCTACCTCATAAACATAAGAGGGATAAAATAACTTATACAATTTGAAATATTACAATGCAAGAAATTATAATAAGAACCACGAGCTATCCATCTGGATGTCTCGCCACCAAGTACTGAAGATAGATGGGGACCCAATGGTGTATGGTGCATATTCCACCCAACCAAGTGGTACCCGAGGGCCCACCCCCCATGCTAGGAGATAGTAACAAAATAACATGGACAAAAATCTACAACCACTAACCAAAGGCAGACGCATACTGACATAACCCACAAATGCAATAACCAAGTGCAACTCAATTACAACACAAGTACAACATTCACATTGCTTCCAGACATAAAAATAGATCAAGTATGTGCAGAGAACCATACACATAAAACAAATACCAACAGTTGTCCTAGATAGAGTGTCATTGCATAGTAGTCATGAGATCTCCTCTGGGCATCCTTCATAGGCTCCGGTAATCCTGGTGACCTCAACCAAATCCCGGCCCTCATACTCACTCATGTGGCCTCCTATATCTCTTGTACTAACAAGATAGATGACTGCCATTTCAGGCCTACCCACTTATCCCAAGTCTAAATGAGCCCTTGTGTCTATGAGTGAGGAAAAATTATCTTGATTAGTGTGCAAGGAATCCTAATCCTCTAAGTACATTAATTTAGTTATCACTTGATTAAATCACTTCTGAAGGTTACCCGGTTTACCTCTTTGGGCTCTAGTGCCTAACAGAAGCCACTCTTCTATTTGACAACACACACCCAAACAATCCACCAAGGAAATCACAAGTGCATACAAACTAGGCATCAAAACCACTCCAACACAAGGAGGAAACAAATAATAGAACTCACTCCAAACATCTTGGAGGCAACAAACACATAGTCCACTCCTTTCACAGGAGGTACAAAACATCCCCGTTTGTGGAAACCGGGTAAACACTGAAAAGACGCCATGCACTACCCAAGGGAAAAACATTTGGTTGACATAAGATATCGACAACCCTCATCCTCTAAGATTCTCTGGAAGACTTACAGATTTGGACTAACACATAATCCCATATCCCAAAATGCAACATGACAACAGCTACAAAAGCATTCAAGTCATTAATCAAATCTAATATTTGGATTTCTTAAATCCATACTCATTCAATAGGAAACATTGACAAAGTCAAAGACACATTAACTGGGTCAACTCTAATTATCATAAAATCCTATTTTCTCTTCCATTATTGGAATTCTAAAATAATTAAACTCACTTCCCTTCATTTCCCAACTTAAAAATTCCCACATGCAATTATTTTAGACTAAATGTATTTGAACAGATATATATATTTAATACATATAAACACATTGAAATGTTCTAATTAACCTCATTTAAAATAATTCCTCTTCCATTGTACACAAAAGACTCAAGATCTCACAACAAACCAATGTTTGAAAACACAATGTGTATCCCAACATGCATGATAACAATCAAGATCAATCTCAAAATGATAAAGCCAACTCCCTCCGCCTCTGGTACTTATTGTTGACCACAGTTTAAAATCCTACAATTAACTTACAGAAACTTATACCACAGTCATTCTACATTATTCTTTCCAATCAAGTCTCAAAGACATAATGCTAACAATGAAACACAATTCAACTTATTATTCTCATACTTGCAAATATGCAAAAAGAACCACTTCAAATCTCTATGACCATTAAGATACACAATCTTTACCATTATTCAATTTAATCTTTCATTTACCATCATCGTAATGCAATAACTATCTATCACACTCTACATAATCATAATGCACATGTAATATACAACTATCAATTTACTTCATTAAGCAGTAAATAATATTGAATTCCACAATGAAGAAACTAGATATTAATTCTCTAAACCCAAATTACGGAAAGTAACTATTCATTCAAACATCCAAACCATGGATAAAATCATAGGATAAAGCACGAGTGGGAAACTATTGCTAAGTCTACATTCTAAAGGCAGAAGGGACACGGTGGAGACACTAACCATGTAACCCCAGGTGGTGACCATCACAGAAAACCACTTAACAAATCCCAAGGGCCACTGCGGATAACCCGATAAGACAATGACAAGACAAGGGTGAGTGCACGGTTGGCGACCACTTACCAAGACATAACTGATATCACAGTTGGCAACCTAAACACAACCTAAGTCGTGGCAACTCACTTTTGTTGCAAACATTCAAACCACAGCGGTCGATGTGGATTAAGCGACTAAGATTGCTCAATCTCCACCAGTGACCACTCTACTTCCATCGGCGACCACAAACAAGAACGTAGATGCCACCATACGGAAATCTCCATGCGAACATAGATTCATCGTTAACCATGCCATGCATGGAACGATATATTCAAGCAAAACCGTTATCAGAGACGCTTGATCCATACTAGGTGAAAGGATTATAATACCGACAGTAGGTTTCCCAAACTCCACCGGCAATCTCAAGACAAAAGCATCTAAAATCTTCCATGACGGAGAACTAGACACGAGGAAGATAGCAATAGTTCAGAATTACTGGAGAAGAGATTATTACGGTCGACAAATGACGAAGAGAGTTAACTTAAATCACTGTTCAGCCAACATGCATAGGGGAGACGATATCACTTCCCATATCCCCAGTTGACACCATTGGCAGAGTATGCTCGATACCGAGCTATCCCCAGAGATAACGCGCACCAGGCGTGGCGTACTTAGACCACCAACTTACCACGCTAACAACTTAAATCAATCGTATGGTAATTCCAAACCACACCACCGGATAGCAGAGGAGGTCGAGGCGTGCGAGTACATTGACTCGACATCAATGATAGATCTGATAAAGGAAACTAGCGGCATGACTCAATACAAAATTCAACAATATTAGAAATAGGGAAACCTGAAGAGTATGGTTGATCTGCCATAAGGAAATAAGGGTAAAAAAACTGAGGACAGAGCCCTTAATAGATTGGGCGAATGCCTAAGGCATACTAAGACCCTCATAGTGGATCAATCAAAACACAACTAGCGAAACCTTTTAACTAAAACTCAAACACACAGATGATGAAGCGGTGGCAAGGAAAATAGAGGATAAAAACCAGAGCTAAGTTTTGAAAACAAGAGCATCTATTGAGCAACCTACTACTTTCAAAGTGCAAATCATGATAATCTAAGAGCAACTTTCTCTGGGTTTATTTATTTCACAACTATTTTCGGATTTTTTTATTTTTATTCTTATTTTTTAAAATTTTAATCATTCATTTTCTTTTCCTATTTGCATGCAGGTTTAAAAGGAGTAGATTTATCCTAAAACCAAGCACTGTTTTTCAAGAAGATCTGAACAAACCAATAAATAAAAAATTAACAAGAAGAGAACCTGATACACTGAATAAACTAAACGTTGAAGTTCTGAAGCTATCAAATTACTGCTCGTGCAACCTTCCCTGAAAACAAGCCCTGAGACAAGAAGCTCCAGGTAATCCATAATTTGTTGCAGAGCCTCTTCTAAAAATCCCCTTCATGAATCCATTTCGAACCAACTCTTCCTCCATTTCTCACATGCACTTGTGGCATAAATCTCAAACTATCCTTCACAACCAAATCTAATTTTTTGCATGCAATATTGACAATTACAATATTAACCTAATTCCATTTTCGAAAGCACACTTTGTATTTAAAATGCAATTTCAAATATCTTTCAATTTTGCTTTTATTTAATTTAATCCAAGATTGAACTTAATTAATTAATTTAATTATTTAATAACTAAATTCAACTCTTTTGAGATTAAATTTAATTAATTAAATAATTTAAATTTAATTAAATTAAATTCTATTAATAACTTTAAATATAACATCTAAGCAGAAATTTAATTTAATATAAAATAATCATCACTTTCAACCAATGCAATTATTCTAAAAATTCATTTAATAAACAAGTACCTTTCAAAAACAAATAACATTAAAATAAGGTACACCATGACTCAACAAACAAGACTGACGACACACTAAGGCTAGGGCATAGACTTGACACATGTTACCTAGCTACTATCTCATGTTCAACTTAACCATTGGATCGACACGCTCAAACCTGTGAAACCAGGTGGAGTCGATGTCATGTACCTACAATCCTGAAAATATAGTAACCAACATCATATAATATATCCAACATATAATACACACCGTGAAGAAGAAATCTCAGATTTGCAGGGCGCTCGCAAGCGAGTGATGCGAACCTGTCCCCTTCACCCATACACTTATCAAAACTGACACTTCCATCATAATCCCAATAATCTCATAAGCAATTACATGTTATATCAACTAACATCTTTACACCAATTAAAGCATGTAAACTAAAGCATCAGATAAATCAAATCACATCACATAATATAGTCTATTGCTCAATGAATAGCGCTCAAATACACACGCAAGATAAAGTATCAGAATATCCAGAAACTTAAATCAATGCAAAACAAGGAAACACTGTCCAATCCAGAAAGCAAAATGGAGGGGTGTTACAAAATATACTGCCTTTAATAAAATTCAATACTTGTTGTCTCTATTAAACTGTTTTAACAATATCCCTTTCTGACCAAGGATGAAATTTTAAACCAAACATTAAATTCCTCGATTACTTGTAAACAATAATAAAATAAATATTTACTTCGTCGTTTCAAACATACTACTTTCATAACATCTATTTCTTCCCTTCAAAATATATCTTTTTTTTTTTTTAAAGAAACGGTTAATTTCGCTATTAAACATAATATGAGTAAATCCAATATTTGTTCTTTCCAAAAGAAAATATTATTTTAAAATAACTTTCTCAGTTTGACTATAATACATTAATTTAAAATTCTTCAATTGCACTTAAATCATACCCACATTTAATCCATATTTTAACCTTTCAAATATATTATCTAAAAATAAAAACAATAATTTGACTGTTGCACACTAATCTAAATTTCACACTGACATTTAAAACACGCATCATTTAATTCAAATGTTTAATTCCCTCAATTATACTTAAATTATGCCCTTGAATAAATTATTATTTTAATACCTATACACACACACACACACACACACACACACACACACATACATATATATATATATATATATATATATATATATATATATATATATATATACACATAATATATATATATCTATTTTTAATTATTTAATATAAATACATATTATATTATAATATTATATAATATAATATTAAATATTAATATATATCATATTACCATAATATATATTAATATTTTTATATTATAAAATATAATAATGAAATAACAATATATTTATATTTATTTATATTTTATTTTATTTTTAAAATAGTCATCTTATGGCCTCGAGCCGCGTGCCCAAAATAGGGTTTTGGGGTGGCATTTTTTTGGGCCACGTGCGTAAGGCGGGTCTCGCTGACTGTGCAAAGCACAGCCGGCCCTGCAGATGGCGGCGGCGGTGGCTGTGGCATAGTCGGCCACCATTGCTGGTGGCATTGTGCAAAGCACAGCCGCCCACCAACAATGGTGGCGGTTGCTTCACAACGACCGTGGGGGTTTGTGGGGGGTCTCGTTGGGCGCAGCTCCCCCAACTCGTCTCCCATGGGGGCGCGTTGGGGGTGAGCCCCTAGCGACCTCCCCACAAATCCGCCCTAACAAAATTTTGATATAAATTTTGTTTTCTTTAGTATATATTTTTTTTTTGCCATAACCTGCGGATCTCAAAAATCCAAAATTTGAATTTTTTTATTTAAAACAGGGTTTTAAATTTTATTTTTGTTTTCTTTAGCATAAGCCCAACCAAAATATAAATATATATACAGATCTAAGATATACATAACCCAGTTGAACAATAAATTTTCTAGATATGATCAAATGCATTCATATTGCAACTTTTCTTTTGAAGAACACCATTTCCAAACAAGGTTTTAAAGTTTTGAAACAGATTTAACCTAGGTTCTATCTTGCAAAGCAAATAAGGTTTAAATATATAATTTTCAAACAGCAAATCAAATTGTGAATTCTTTCAAAATGAAACAAATTTACAAAGTAGAAAACCTGGTTCCAAAAGTTTGAGAGATTCACAAAATGGTGCAAAGCCTTCTCCTCAAATCCAAGCTCCTTCCTAGAAATCCAACTGAGCCTTTTCAAGTACCCAATTCCAAAACCCCCAAAACTAGAAAAAATTCTCTCCCCCAAGAACTCATGAAAAATCCATCATCCCCAAAAATATCCAAAAAAATACAAATAATAGCCAAGAAAATGAAAATATCCATTCAACCACCATAATCAGTTTCAGAAAACTGAAAAACAGAAAATATCTCTATTTTCAACTTTGCATTTTCTAATTTTCAAAAAATGAAATTTAAACCTTTTTCAAATTTTCTAACTTAATTTTAATTCAAAATATCTATTAATTTCCAAAATGCATAACTAACTTCATTTCGACATAATTAATTTAATTAATTAATAAAATAAATCTAATCCAAGATTTAATTATTCTATTAATTAAATTAAATTAATTAATAAATTAAATAACATTTTTCACATTATAACCAGATTCGTTTAATCAACAACTTAACTACATAGGCCATTTATTTAACTTTTTCTAACTTGAAATTTAATAAAATCTAGGCAAATTAAACTGTATTAAAATGACTGAACCAGACTAAAAACGATGACACACTTATGACTAGGGTGACGACTTGGCACGGAAAACTTAACTACTATCTCCCAATCAAATGTTGTTGGCGATGGACACGCTCAAACCTGTGAAACCAGGTGGAGTCAGTGTCATGTACCTGTTAACCTGTGAACAATAGAATATCATACATGTATATTTGCATCATAGAAAACACACTGCGAAGAGGGAATCACGGAATCGCAGGGCGCTCGCAAGCGAGTGATGCAATCTCGTCCCCTTCACCAATACAGTATTACCAACTGACGAATCTAACATCAATAATATCATCCAAACATAAAACATCATTAATTCAAATATTCACAATGCTAATCTAAAGCATGCCATAATGATACATCAAAATAAATTACCATCACATCAAAAGAGAAAAATGGAGGGGTCTTACATTGCACACCACTTTTTCAGTTGTAGGTGCTTTCTTGCGCACTTTCAGATATTGTTTCTTCCTTTATGCATTACAGGGTGTTACACACCATTTCAGTGGATCTGTCAGGCTCTCCCAGTTTAGCATTATGGGGGGGGTATTATACTGTTTGTGCTAATGCTTCCTTGGTTTCGCCTTGAAAGGAATCTTCCATTCTTAGTTGGTCAGTGTTTTTCAAACTATTGGTACTTTTGCCATTTGTATCTTCATTCCAAGTGTTTGCCTTTGTTTTCCATCTGATTCGAGTAGTGTCGTTTGGGGCACTCATGCAGATTATTGTCTTCTTGATCCTGATCATCTTATCCTCAGAGGAGGTTCTTCAGCACCATAGCAGTCATCTTTTGACAGTTGTTTGCAGCTTCTTCTGCTTCAATGATGTTCTTCATGGCTTTCAGCATCTCTTTTTGGAGTAGAGTTTTTCCCATGAGGTTTTCTCTATTTCTCCTCTTTACAAAGATTTGGTTGTATTTGGGTACCTGATATGGCCTAGTTGTCGGGACCCATGTTTGCCTTCTTGCATTGTAGTTACCTTTGCTTTCTTGCACATGTTTGTAGCTGCACTCTTTTTCATCTTAAGGGGGGGTGTTAGAGTAAAGGTTTTAACTTAATTATGTTGATTAAGTTACCTTTATTCCCTTCTTAATATTTCACTTTAGTTTGCATAAAGTGACATCTAATAATTATATAATTATTAAATGTTTTCCTATTAGGGTTTCTTTTAGGTTTTTCCTATTAGGGTTTCTTTTAGGGTTTGCATGATCTCCTTCTTAAGGATTGATCCATTATATATTTCATTAATTCCTTTTTGTTCTGATAAGATAATTTCTCCATTTTTTAGAGCTTCAAACCCTTGTTTGTTTTCTCCATCCATTCTCTTCCTTGTGATAGGTATCCATTTGCATGCAGGTGTTCTTGGAGTCTTAAGTTGGTTTTGACAACTTCTACATGGTGTTCTTGGAGTCTGAAGTTGGTTTTCACAACTTCTACATTATTTATTTACTTATTCTAACCTTTATTTATTTATTATTATATATATATATTTATTTTTTAATCTATCTACCATTCCTTAATAAATTATAACATTATTCGATAGTATTAATTTATCCAAATGAATCAAGCTATTTTGATGTCTTCATCTAGCTAGAACATATATCTATGGAAATATAATAGATGACTAAGATCCTAGGCTTAAATGAGCTTCAAGTTGTCGAAAATTATAGGCAAGGTCTTGGCACTAGAATGACATTACCAATTGATTGTCTCTCATCCCACAAGACCACAAAATCCACCTCATCATGCACCTTGAGTACCTGCAACCAATGAAAAACATCACACAAGTCCAACAACCAAGTTATTAGTTTGAGTTAGGCTAAACAACTCAACACATCAAAGTTAAAATAACATAATAAGATTAATGATCGCATTCATTAACATTAACATTGAGTTTCACAATCAAAACACACACACACAATTATATATATATGTCCACATAATAAAATCTAAAAGTGCACCCCTAGTCCAAATTACATCGCTACTAGGGGTCATGCAAGAGATTTAGCAAGGTATCTAGGGGATATGACAATCATCCCTACCATCATAATTCTTAAAACAAGATATCATAAATCTATTTGTCGAAGGACAAATCAAAATATTCTATGTCAAAGGATTGTGGAATATTTTGGTAGTGTTATTTTGTGGATAAACTCTTTGTACATAAGCTTCAATATATCATTCTAAATTGTGAATCTAGCAATTTGAGGTAGTTCACATAAGGTTAAATGTCATGCTCAACATATACCATATTTATATGTGTATGCACCATGTGATATATAACAATGTGAGAGGATGCAAAATATGTATCATTGACTAATAACACCTTATCCTCACATATGCCACTCTACAATAATTGTTAAATATCCTCATGTTCTTCACCCTTAGGTATGTCAAAATCATATGTTCATTCAATAGGTGTATGGGAGTGTACTCCATAATCACTTAAATACACATTATAGGAAAGCATGCAATGATCTAGAGGAGCATCTCCATTAAAACATGATGTATAATCATGATGCATAGAAAAATCCATGGGATCCATTAAACATGGGTCACTAGAATGAGAAGAATTAAAATCATGAGTAAAATATGGTCTAGGGCCATTAGTAAAGTGATCTATAAAAGTACATGACAAAGCATGGAAGGATGTATAAGAAGGATGACATGAAGTAAACCATTATTTATCTCTAACAATCAACATATCACTAAAAAAAATTATGAAAGTACAATCATCATGTTGAGAAGTGTAATACAAAGATAATAATGATCTATCATGTCTTTGCATCTTTAATTCCACTAAATCATTCTATCATAAGTGTTAAAAGAATATGTTTATAAGGTAAATCATCATGAAACAAGGAGTCACAAACCTCATCATAAGAAGGTAAAGAATTATCACTTTGGTCATCACTAAACCATGATCCAAAAGATAGAAAAAAGGAATCATTATGAACTACATAGGGGTATTGACCTCATGTGAAGACGAACAAGGGATATCATTGGTAATAGAAGAAGTGAGGCAATCCTACAATACCATTTCCCACTTTTTGACCTTGACGAGACACTCAGTCATTATTATTAACTAGATTTTCACTTTCTATCACTTTCAATAGGTAAAATTTTAAGAATTTGAAGACTATGTGAACTAATGGTTTTTAAAATTTCATGTATGTATTTAACTATATTTTTCAAAATATGAAATAATTTATTTCATTATTTAAACATTTATTTATAAACTATTTTTTATACTTCATAGTATTTTAGATGAGTGATATTATACAAAAATTCATAACAATTTTTAAAAATAAGATTAAAACGTAATTTCTTAAACATAGCTTATTAACATTAATATCTAAAATATGCATATTGGTTTTGTAATTTTTATATTAATGATAAAAATAGATTTTTGAAAGCATCCAAACCATTTTACAATGAAGAAAAAAAGAAAACAAAATCCCACTTACACCAAAAAATATGAAAAAATAAACCACCACCAAAAATAGAAGCAAAGCTAAACACCAACAATAAAGAACCAAGGCAACTTGCTTGCAACCCACCAACATCAATGGACCACACAAGTAGTGGAGTTGGCTTAGGTCGTGGGTTCGCTCTACATTGGTTTTGGGTTTGACTCCACTCCCAAGTAAACGGGTTTACTCAGTTGAGACTGGCTTGCAGACACAGGAAATTAATCTGACCTCAACTAGCCCCATCACACCCAAAGTCACAATAAAACTAAATTGTCAATCCATTTCCCTGTAATTTACTTGATGCACAAATATAACAAAGCTTATGGCTGGAAACCTTTTTTAAAAAAATTAACTCCACCCAATGCCATGATTGGCAGTGACAAAAGATAATACTGGGAAAATCTGACACAGCATATGTCTTCCTAAAATGATTAGTCAACAAACCCAAATGGTGGGATGAATGCGGTTCCCATGGACTCATTGACCTAGAAAAAAAAATAGGGGGCAGTCATTATATATATATTGGGTATTTATAGGTAGGGACCAAAAAAAAATCCCCCTTTTTTGAAAGAGATTTGCTGTGAAAATGGAGGAAGACAGGGAAATACTACTTGAAATGAGTGCAAGTTTGATGTTTATGAGTACACAAATTAGGAACTGTCTATGAGAGACTAAGAATAATTATTTAGAAAACGACTTTATTTAGAAACAACATTGCATTAGAAGCAAATAGTGGAAGAATAAAAGTAACCACTTAGAATTTCACATTAGATGTCCTTATAGGAATTTGAATTTGTGTCTTGATGCAAGAGCATCCCAGGTTTCAAGCAATCTTGCATCAACCAAAAATATTGGCATTCATGTTTTCTTGCATTTCAATAGTTAACTGTCAGGACCCAGTCTCAATATTTCATACCGCATTATACTGCATTGTAACATCAGAGCTCATGAAGTAGGATATATGATCTTCATTGCAAAATCTACATCATATCCAAAATTCAAGTGTTTTGGATATCCCAATATGAAGATATCACTAACAAAATATCAGTTGTAATTGGACAGAGAGCATTCATCGACCAGTCTTGGCTTTTCAAGTGTGCGGACCTATCTCGTGACTTGCGGAGCTTAAGAAACCATTTCATAAGGATGCACATTCATCGAGGAAAATTCATTCTGATCTACATCATGTTTATCCAAGGATCAAAGGAGAATCATATGTTTTGGCCAGCCTTCACACGTTTCATCATCTTTGGGGTTTGAGAGCTCTTAAGGCTGACACAGACCTTTTCCAGAGCTGGGAATTGATATATAAGAATTGTGTAGTTGCATTAGTGAAGTAGTGATAGTAGAAGAAAGATATATGAAATAAGTATTTCGATCCGCATTGTATTTTTGGGCTTAGCGCCATACCATTCTGTAATCTATAAGTTGGAAGACAGGGCATGTTGCCTATGAATAATTGATCATTATCCATATATTCATGTGGGATTGTTATTCCAATTCTTTGAATTTATGTTGTGTTTACTCTTGCTACAAGTTTGGATAGTCCTATTCCTGGGCCCTCCATCCTTGACTACACCAAGTGGTATCAGAGCGATTCGTGGACCTTGGGAGAGGAGAGTGAAGTTGAGCAAGGAATTTCATAAGATCTTGTGTGGAAAGATTACTGACATGAGGCAACCTACTTGTGTTTGTCAACATATCACCGACTGAGAGGCAGTTGCAACCCTGTAGCCAAATCACCGACTTGAGGCAATTGCACCAAATCCTAGGAAGAGATTTCGTCGAGGAGAATTCATACTACTATTAATGTTGTTGGAAAGATGGGTGAGATGATGGAAATGATGCGAACAATGAAAGTGAAATTGGATGCTATTGAAGAATACAAAAGAAAATGCTTAAACCCTAGACCTAATGATGAAGTTTAAGCTGCAGACCTAACTGAGGAAACCTCAGAAGAGGAATAATAAGATCAAATGAAGATGTTGAAGGCTATTTCAAAAATAGGAAAGCGACCTAGAATGGAGATTTCAAACTATACCAATAACCTAAACCTTGAGGAGTTGATTGATTGGATAAATGATATTGAAGAATACTTTGAATATGAAGAAATTGAAGATCCAAAGAGAGTGATATTTGTGAAGAGTAAACTGAAAGGACATGCTACAATATGGTGGAAGGAAGTTCAATTGGAGAGAAAAAGAAAAGGTAAAGAGAAGATTGTGAAATGGGATTAAATGGTGACGAAATTGAAGAACCAGTTTATACCTACAGACTATAAGTTGGAGCTGTTGAAGAGATTGTAAAACCTAGGACATAAGGAAAAGACTGTGAAAGAATACACTGAGGAATTTCATAAGATCATTATTAGGACTGGGCATAGTGAAGCAAGCAAGGAGAAAACGGCAAGATATATCAATGGGCTGAGGATGAACATTCAAGAAGAGTTGAGTCTAGTAAGGATGAATTCAGTATAGGAAGCATATCAATTTTCATTAAAGGTGTAATACAAGCTAAACAAAAGGTATGAACAGAGGCAGAGAGGAAGAGGAGGTAGATTTCAGAAAGGAAGGTCACATTTCGGAGTAGAAAAACCATATGCGAAGAAAAACAAGGATAGAGATTCATACCGCAAGGAAGAGAAGGATTACAATTCATACCATAAAGGGAGAGATGACATAAATTCTTACCACCACAATAGAGGAAGCTACAATTCTTACTACAATTATGGATACCAGAGAGACAAGAATGGATATGACAAGAGAACTTTCAAAGTAACCTGTTTTAAGTGCGGAGGAGAAGGGCATAGAACATTTGAGTGTCACCAAGAAAGTAAGAAGATTGAAAATCATGCAAGAACTGGATACACAGAGGAAGAACCAGTGGAATCACTGAGTTCCAGAGGAAGTCCTGAAAAGGGGGGATCATTATTCATGAGGAGAGCACTATTCCAAAAGAAAGGGGAACCTAAGGAAGCATCATAGAGGAAAAGTTTGTTCCAAACTAGATGCAAAGTAGGAGTTAAGTTTTGCAAAGTTATCATTGATAGTGGTAGTACATATAACCTAGTTTTTGAGGAGATGGTGACAAAGTTGAATTTGGAAAGAATAAAACACCCGAAACCTTATAGGATAGCCTGGATTCAAGATGAGCACAAGATACTAGTATGTGAGAAATGTTTAGTAAGATTTTGTATAGGATCATATCATGATGAAGTACTATGTGATATTATGCCAATGGATGTATGCTATATGTTGTTGGGTAGACTTGGTAGTATGATAAGAAATCTATACATGATGGGAGAAAGAATACCTATACCATAAAGTCCAATGGAAAGAGAATCACCTTGACACCTTTGGAAGATGAACCTGAAAGTGAAGTGTGTGGGACAACTAGAATCAATTTTATGGATGGAAGGAAATTTTTTAGATGGGTTGAGACATGAAAATATGTTTTTTTCTTTGATTCCAAGGAAGTGTGGAGCCCTAGATGCGAAGAGAATCACAAAAGAAGAAGAATCACCAAAGAAGCAAGTCACTGAACTATTGATAGAGTACCAAGATCTTATGTCAGAGAATATGTTTGATGGATTACCACCAATCTGGAGTATCATTCATCATATGGATCTTATTCCAGGAGCTAGTTTTCCAAACAAAGATGCACACTAGATGACACCAGAAAAAAAATGTAGAGCTAAACAGACAGATACAAGAACTGTTGAAGAAAGGATTGATTAGAGAAAGTATGAGCCCATGTGCATCATCGGTTGTACTTGCACCTAAGAAAGATAGAGAGTGGAGGATGTGTATAGATTCAAGAGCTATCAATAAGATCACCATGAAGTATAGATTCCCATGGTCTAAGATGGATGACATCATGGATAGTCTGAGTGGGGCAAAGTATTTCACCAAGATAGACCTAAAGAGTGGATACCATCATATTAGGATTAGAGAGGGGGTTGAATGGAAGAATTATTTCAAGACAAATGAGGGGTTGTATGAGTGGTTTTTCATGCCATTTGGACTAACTAATGCACCTAGTACATTTATGAGGCTAATGAATGAAGTCTTGAAGAAATTCTTGGGCAAGTTTGTCATTGTTTACCTGGATGATATTTTGATTTTTAGTAAGACTAAGGAAGAACATTTGGAGCACATCAGGGAAGTATTCTAGAGTCTAAGAGAAGAGAATTTTTTGATAAACATCAAGAAGTGTAGTTTCATGAAGGAAGAACTAGTATATTTGGGGTTTGTGATATCTACGGAAGGATTGAAGATGGACCCTGAGAAGGTTAGAGCAATATTTGAATGGCCTACACCGGTGAATGTTGGAGAGGTAAGATCATTTCATGGACTAGAAATCCTTTACTGGAATTTCATTGGTAATTTTAGTGGTACTTGCACACTTGTGAAAAATACAATGAGGGTTGACCAAAAATAATTCAAGTGGACATCAGGAGCACAAAAGAGTTTTGAGTTGTTGAAGCAAAAGGTGACAGAGAAACCTATGTTAGCACTACCAGACTTTGATAAGGTATTCCAAGTAGATTGTGATGCTAGTGGAAGTGCAATAGGAGTTGTGTTAAGTCAAGAAGGGAGACTAGTATCCTATTTCAGTGAAAAATTGAATGATGCTAGGAGAAGATATTCAGTTTATGATCAAGAATTATATGCAATAATACAAGCCTTGAAGAAGTGGAGACATTACTTGTTACCTAAGGAATTTTTGTTGTATACGGATCATCAAGATTTACAATATTTGAATATTCAAGGGAAGTTGAACCAGAGGAAAATGAGATTGGTAGAATTCTTGTAGAGTTACACATTTGTGTTGAAGCACCGCAGTGGAAAGTCAGACAAGGTTGCAGATGCATTGAGCAGGAGAAGAAGTTTGTTGACAGAGATGAGAATTGAAGTATTAGGTTTAGAAGAATTGAAGCATATGTATAAGGATGACATTGATTTTGCTGAGGCATGGAAGGCTTGCAAAGATCCTATAGAGACATATAGAAGCAAATGGTTGGAATATTTCATTAAGGAAGATATGTTATTTAAGAACAATCAGTTATGTATCCCTAGAAGTTCAATGAGAAATAATTTGACCAAGGAAAAGCATTGCAGAGGACTAGCAAGAAATTTTGGAATTCATAAGACCATAGCATTGGTGAGTGAGAACTATTTTTGGCTGCAGATGTATAAGGATGTCAGGAAATATGTTCAAACTTGCAGGATTTTTCAAGTTGCAAAAGGAAACAACCAGAACAATGGAATGTATACACCATTAACAATACCGGAGAGACCGTGGGAAGAGATTAGCATGGATTTTGTGTTGGTATTACCTAAGACACCGAGAGCATTTGACTCTATATTTTTGGTTGTGGATATATTTTCTAAGATGGCACATTGCATACCTTGTAAGAAAACTAGTGATGCAGTACATGTTGCAAACCTATTTTTCAAAGAGATTGTGAGATTGCATGGACTACCAAAGAGTATAGTATCAGAAAGAGACACTAGATTCACTAGGTATTTTTGGAAAACATTATGGAAGAAGATAAAAATAGATTTGAAGTATAGTTCAGCATTTCACCCATAGACAAATGGACAAACATAAGTGGTAAATAGGATTTTCAGGAGCTTGTTGAGGTGTTTGACTAAAGGTAAAGCAGGAAATTGGGACTTAATACTACCGCAAGCGGAATTTGCATACAATAATTTAGTAAACTGGAGCACAAGGAAACCATTTAAAATTGTGAAAGGACAACAACCTAGAGGAGTAGCAAAATTAATAGATATCAGTATGGAGAATAAAAGGAGTGTGGAGGCAGAAGAATTTTCAAGATTCATGGAAACAATGCATACTCAAGTTAAGGAGAATCTGGAGAAGATGAACAATACCTACAAGGAGAAAGTAGATGAGAAGAGAAGACATAAGGAGTTTACAGTAGGAGAGGAAGAAATGGTATATCTGAGAAAATAAAGATCTCCAGTTGGGACATATAATAAGTTGAAGATGAAGAAGTTTGGACCTTGTAAGATCATCAATAAGTTTGATTCTGAAAATGCATATGAAGTGGAACTACCAAAGGAACCTGGCGTATCACCTATATTCAACATTGTAGACCTATACCAGTATCATGAAGGAGATTCACTGGAGGATAGAGGAGTTAGTTTTTTGGACTAGATAGCACATCATCCAGAGGAAATTGAGGAAATTTTAGACAACAGATTTGGACGTAGTACCAAAGGAAGGCAATACAAGGCATACCTATTTAGATGGAAAGGAAGACCAGAGGAAGATTCATCATGGATTTCTCAGGTTGAGGTGGACCGCATTGGTTTTCCTCTAGCCCCAGAAAAGTGAGAGGCTTACTTTTCTCCAACCTTGGGTGTCTGATGCAGGAGCATCCCAAGTTGCAAGCAATCTTGCATCAACCAAAAATATTGGCATTCATTTTTTCTTGCATTTTAGTAGTTAACTGTCAGGACCCAGTCTCAGTATTTCATACCGCATTATACTGTGTTGTAACATCAGAGCTCACATAGCAAGATATATGATCTTCATTGCAACATCGACATCATATCCAAAATTCAAGTGTTTTGGAGATCTCGGTAGGAAGATATCACTAACAAAATATCAGTTGTAATTGGACAGAGAGCATTCACCGACCAGTCTTGGCTTTTCAAGAGTGTGGACCTATCCCGTGAATTGTAGAGCTTAGGAAACCATTTCATAAGGATGCACATTCATCGAGGAACCTTTGTTCTGATCCACGTCATGTTTATCCAAGGATCAAAGGAGAATCATATGTTTTGGCCAACCTTCACACGTTTCATCAACTTTGGGGTTTGAGACCTCTTGAGGCAAACGTGGACCTTTTTCGAAGCTAGGAATTGATATATATAAGCATTGTGTAGTTTCATTAGTGAAGTATTGATAGTAGAAGAAAGATATATGATATAAGGATTTCAATCCGCATTGTATTTTTGGGCTTAGCGCCATATCATTTTGTAATCTGTAAGCCAGAAGGCAAGGCATGTTTCCTGTGAATAATTGATCATTATCCATATATTCATGTGGGATTTTTATTCCAATTCTTTGATTTTTCATTGTGTTTACTCTTGCTGCAAGGTTGGAAATTCCTATTCCTGGGCCCTCCTTCCTTGACTACACCATGTCTCTATAATGAGATCTCAATATTTTAACCAATTAAACCTAATCTCTTGAAAAAAATGTATATTTCAGTGTTTTTGCTTTATTATATAATATTTAAAAAAGTAAGCATTTCATTAATATTAACAAGGTTCCACAAATAAAACTAGACTTACATTTAATTAAAAATATATGTGCTTTTACTTAAATGCATGGTGAGTACACTAAATTTTCTTTTTATTTTGTATTTCCTTTTATCTTCATAGCCATGGAACATTTGAACCATATAATTTTAATGGGAAAGATAGAGGATTTATGGCATATTTAGTTAGTATTTTCTTTCTCAAATTATAATGTTTTATATCTATAAAGGGATAATGTGGATTTTTGAAAGGGTCTAAACTCTTTACAAATTCTGTCATAAATATAATAATAAATTCCTTCAAACATCAAAGAAATTATGATAAATATTAAGATTGAAAGTCAACGGTGTGAAATATAAAACTAACAACTTGTAAGGTCATAGTCTTGCCTTCCTTTTAGATCCAAATTTTCTATGTGACACTAGATTCCTATCATCTAACCCCAATTAGTTATCATCTTGGTCCTCTTGGAATTAAATACCCTCCAAAGCCCTTTATTCATATTCCTTAAACTTCAAATCCATCCTAGAAGGCCAAAGCCCACAACTTTAGTTCACCATTATCAAACCATAATGTTAATCCCTCTTAAAGAAGTGAGTATCTACTAGTATATTGTATTAATGTAATAGTTTACAAATTGTTAGAATATTTATAAGAAGTATTATTGTATGGAGAATTGGCAAGGGATAAGAATTATTGTGTCATTTCATTAACATGTAGCTTTAATTAAGGGTAGGTTGATTATATAAAGGATCTCCCCATCATCCCTTAGCAAATACTTTAGATGGTCAATCTCTACATCAAAAATATTTTAATTGATCTACTTTCATTATATTCCCGTTTTTGAGAACCTAATGCCAATGAACCTACCATATTTTATTTTTTTCCTTCACCTTGCTACATGTTACTTGTGCTCAATGTGTCAAACTTGAAAGGCCATCATTTTCTTCATTCATATCTTCTATTTAGGTAACTCAAGTTCCATTTAAGGTAGTGGCATTTTCATTTCCTTTGTAGTGAACTATACATCTTGTAGCTCATGGATTTAATGTGGTGGATCATGTAGTCTGAATAACACTTTTAAGTACTTCAATGAATCCATGTAAGCTGGTTGTGTATGTGATGCAAATTAATTAGTATAAGTGGCATGAAGGGGACCAAATAAATAAGATGAGATTCACATCATGTTATGAACATCTTTGACAGCTATATAATTAACTACTCTATATATCAATTGAGTACTATCTTAAATTTTATTTTTATGCCCAATTTTGTTCAATTGGATAAAATGTTGGTTCTCTTTGTGGAGGTCCGAGTTCAAATCCCCAAAGGAACATCTAATGTTGAATTCTAAGTTGTAATTCTTTGTCTTTCATTGTTATATTCTAGCATGGATGTAATATCTAATGTGGATTTCTAAACTATGACTCTTGGTACTCAATTGTTGGCTTCTAGTATGGATATCTATGTTGTTATCTAATGTGGATTCTTGAAAGGAGCTAATCATTAGTCTCATTAGTGCTCATAAGGTTCTTAGTATTTGTCCCATTAGTGCTTGTAAGGAGCTTAGTATTGTTCTTAGCAATGATTGTAATAAAATATGTATTAGCCTCATTTGTAACTAGTTGCTTGTGTGAGCCATATTTGTAAAATTCTTCAAAATTAAAAGAAACTATTTGAAAGGATCAAGTTAAATTTATTAACATAATCACTAATCAATTTTATTAAAGACTCGCAAGATCAAATTCATTTTTAAGATCAATTTTTTGAAGAAAACATCTTAGAAGAATTGTGGAGAAACCCAATAATATATAGAGGGGAAAGAAAAATTGTTTTAGTGATCAAAAAACCTAGGAGGCTAATGTTGTAATGGAAAATAGAATAATGAGCATTTCTACAAAGTATATACTAATCATTCTATGAAGTTCATTTATGTTTGGATGATTCTTTCAATAGCTTAAACAATCCCATATTGCATAAATTAACATAATCTAAGAGATTAAGAAGAGCTAATATGGTTGAAATCAAATTATTTGAGTTCTAAATACTTTTGGGCTTCTATTTGAAGAATACTTGCACTCCTTTTATGTAAATAGACTCTCCAAGGGCTTGTAAAGGTAATTGGTCTTGTGTAATTTATATTTTCTTGTTAATATAGTGCTTAAGGAGTTGAATGCAAGTAATATTTTTTTATTTAGAAGTTAAAAGTGCTAGTTTTCTAGTGTTAAGAGTACTATTGTTGTTGCAAAGAGTTCCTAGAGCCCTTTGGGGAAATTCATTTGTAACTAAATTGAGAACATAGTGGTTGGGGGCTTATATCTCACTCTTCATAGAATTTTTTATCCAAATTGATTTTTTCTCCATACCAAATTCTCTCATTTTTAATGCATTTTATTATTGTTCATATTTTCATTAAGTTCCTTTTACATTTTAGCACTTAAGCAACTTACTTTGGGAGACTAAATTTTATTTTCCTTGAGAAATTTATTAAAAGTTCTCAAGATTTGTATCAAGGAACTATGTATTGAAATGTCCATACTAATAATGGAAAAAAATTGCTATGAGGTACTTTGAATAGTATTGATAATGGGTTGGTTGGTGGATTTATGGATGGTGGTTTTGTTGACCTACATCCTACCATAGAAATAATGAATGTAGCTTCAACAAGGATGTGTAATTTATTATCTTTCATTGTATCCCTTTATATTTGTATTGTTTAAATATCACACCTAAATTATGTACTCATTTCTCTTTCCCTTGATCCTTTCAAGGCCCAATAGTCTTTGTTACTCTCAAGTATGATTTGGACATTTTTCTTCTTTATACTCATCCAAGCCATTGAAAAGTATTCCTTAAAATATTTGTTTATTAGGCTAGTAATAAAAATTTGAATGTAACTTCAATGTGATGTTGCATCTTGACTTGTGGGCCTTACATTATCATCATAATATTCTATATAACCTCTCTAAAGGATTATATAAAAATCCTTATGTTTCAACTATAATGTTTGCCACTTTCTTTACTTGACCAATTAGAATGGATCTTTGGAGATTTGTACTTCTCTACTCTTAGTTGATATTAATAAACCAATGCTTCCATGGTTTATTCCACTCCTCTTACCACCTTTTGTGACTAGTGTTTTTGGTGCCTCTTGTCACAATGGTCTTTTCCACTCACAAAAAACTAAGTTTGCACACAAGATTCCATCTAAAATAAGTCCTTGTGTAATATTTTCAATTCCCATCATATGAGAAGAATATGTTTGTTTATTTTTCCAATGGACATATCCATTTATTGGATGATATTTTGTTTTTAAATTCACCTTTCTTTTATTTTACCATGTGTTCTTCTTCAATTCTAAATAGATTTATGGTCATGGGAATGGTGCGGAGTCCTCTTTTTAGCTACAAAACTTTGTATCCACCAAACCCTTATATACCAAGAATGGTAATGAGATTGGGATTCACTTCCTATTTTTCCAAAAAATCAAAATAATGTATTATTTGTCATGCTCCACTCTTGTTTAATGCGAACTTACTTAACTAAGAACTCTTATTTGGTTCTTGGTATTTCTCACATTCCCACAATCTTCCAAGCCACTCTATTATTATTTTTCACTCCTCATAATTCTAAAAATCAATATCATCACCTATTTTCCACTTCAACTTCTCCTATGGTCTTATATAATGTCTTCCAATGCATCAAAATCTTGAAATAAGGAATTTAGAATAGTATTTCTTGATTTTTACCAAATATTCTCAAGTCTAATTTTTATGAACAATAATTTAGGTATTGATTTCCTTTCATACATTGCATGTATGAAAAAATTGCTTTCAAAGCATCTCACCTACTTTTTATACCTCCGTGCCTTCAAATTTTCTCTACTAGAACTAACCACTTTGCTCACATGTTTCATTTGATTTCCTAATCATATGGAATATATCTTCCCCATTGTTTCATAATTTTGCAGATCAAATTGTGTTTTCACTATTGAAGGGGATTTTTTGTGTCTATGTCAATTAATGTCAACCTTTCTACGCAACTCAATACAATCTAGAAAATGGTAGTTATTAGCCTTTTATAGTCTAAATCCTTGAACTTCTAGAATTCAAGTTAATATTTTTATTAATTGTATTTGTAGGGTTAACAGCCATCTAATCTTTCTTATATTCAATTGGACACATCAATATTATAAAGTTCATATAAATTTATAGATTTTTTTTAAAATCATATTTTTATGACACGTTCTTACACATCTAACCCTCAATTATTTTGCAATACTATTTAAACAACTACTCTAAATAATCTAATCACTAATTACTTCTCTACTCTACTCTACTTACACTCTTTGTATCCTTCTCACCACACTAATTCAATCTTAGATACTTCACCCCATTATAATGCAATACTCTTTTCCCTTAGAAATCCCTAATTTTCTAAATATTCTATATGAAATTATTTGAAAGAAAGTGTTCTTTTATAATTTCCTTCTCTTTGTAATTTTATCATTGACCCACTTGTGCATATTTTGCTCTTTTGTGGCCATTGTATCCTATTCAATTTAATTATTTAATCTTATCTCATTAATTTTCACTTTTTTATTTTATTCTAAGTTTATAATACCATTTTCACTTATAACTACTTTATAAAGTTATTGTTTAATGGAAAAATAATGGTGGTTTTCGCCAAAGTGAGTAGATCAAGATGATGAACCACTAATTTTCCTCATAAAACATGTAATTATGTATATGATATGATGAAAATAATAATCAAAAAACACTCCTAAATGTTATAGCAACTATAAGGGAAGTTTTGGAAGGCTGAAACTATGTGTACCTTGTAGAAAACTTATTTTTAGGTCACGAAGGACTCATTCGCCTTTACTTGGCGAATGGGTCCCAGTTAGGGTTTTTGAAAACTAAGATTTGGGTTTTGTTCCTTGATGTCTACACTTCCAACTCCTCGGTTCTCAGTTCCCAAAAACCTGAAACAAGTTGTGTAGCCTTGTTTTCATGTTCTTGCAATATGGATGACAACTTTGCAACTTGACAACTTTGACAATTTTGCTTCAATCTTGTTCTCCACTTGATCTTCAACCTAGAAACCTGTAAAAACACATCAAAGAGGAGAAAAACTTGTTGATTTTTAGAGGATAGGGGTTTGCCTTAATCAAACCCCTTTTAGGTAATTAAACCTTATGATGAAATAATGAAACATGAAACTTGAAATGAAGATACCTTGGAATGTAAATCTACAAACTAACACGAAGTGGTCATGTAGAATGTAGATCTTGATCTTGAATTAGATGTGAAAAAATGTTTGAAAATAGATCTTCAATAATACATCAACACACATTAACTCAACCACATGCTTGATGCACTATGTCTTTGACATGATGTTTTGACCTTGAATTGGTGCAATAAAACTTTGATAATCTGCCTTTGAATACCTTTGAAATTCTCTTTAAGTGCTCTATAGTTCTCTTGTGAAGTATTAGGATGCTCTCTTGAAAATCTTAGATGAAACTATGTGAATAAACCTTATATTTATACTAAATCTAATAATTAACCCCAAAATTCAAATAAACCAATCCGACATCAGATCTAGATTGAAAATCATTAAAATCCCACCATAAATAAATTCAAAAATTGGTGTCCTAAGTGACGAGGGCCCATTCGCCACCGTGGGTGAATGGGTCCTAGCACAATTTCCTAGGACCAAGCTTCGGGGGGATGAAATAACATCAAAAACCCATGTTAAATATGCCAAGAAAGGGGTGTCCTATGTGAGGAGGACCCATTTTCCACCTTGGGTGAATGGATCCTAGCACAAATTTCTAGGGCTTTAACTTTTCCAATGTAAGTGTCATGCAATATTATCAATAGGTGTCAGGATAGATCCTTGAAAAATGCCATTAATAAGGCTTAGATTTGAATTAAATGACCAACTAACCTCAGTTAACCACAATTAATTAATTAATTCCTAGATTAGTGTGAAAGTGTAATAAAATACTTTACAACACCCTAAATAAGGTACAAATTAGGTAAATTTTATCATTGAAAAGGGCCCTAGACTCAATATGAATGTGTAAAACACATTACAACATTGAACCAAGGCAACATTAGGTTCATTTATTGTTAATTATTTCCAAATGTAGGAAAAAAGGATACTCTTTCTGTTAATACAATTATTAACTGTAATCCCTACTTGCATACTTCTATATAGCACATACCAAGATATAAGTCCTAGCTTAAACGAGAAATTTCTCTCAATTTAAAAAAAATAAAACATCAAACTAATATGTGTTAATTGAATGTATCTTCATAATCATTGTAATTTCAATTTATTTACATCTACTCAACTAAAATACCTCAACCACATATCTTATACTTGTTCCTTCTATATGGTTATTTTTTCCATCTTTCCTCAATTTGAATCATTATATGCACTAGAAATTGAGCTTGATACCAATTGAGGTGACTCAACAATATTTGGAATTTATCTTAATTAAATATTTAGAAAAAATACATGACACTTACAAATAAATCAAAATATTTTTTATAAAAAATATAACTCTAAACAAAATGTAATTGAAAAAATTATTTGTCATGTGTTTAGATAGTTTGATTTGATTAACATTTACATTCAAAATAAAATAACCAAGTTTTGTTTAGTATGTTATAATTTTACATATTTGTGTAAGTGCATCTCATATCATTGGATAATAAGAATTTTAAGAGGAAATAGACATTTTTTTCTATTTGATTTGAGTTATATTATTTATAGAATCATTTTTCATGAGATGTTTTTAATTTCATTATGTAGTTTATGTTTTGTCAATTGAATTATTAAATTCTCTCTCCTTTAAACTATTTACACAAAATTAATATTTAATTATTAATTCTTTTATCTTATATAATAAAAATAGATAAAAACATATTTATAAAAAATTAAGAATCTTTAAAATATAAATTTAAAAAAAAAACAAATACAAAATTAAAATTATTATAGATATTCATAATATTATGAACATGACATAAATAACACCTTTTCTATCAAATTCGTTTAAATGAAAATATTATTTCTATATATTTAAATGCATTAATATAATAATTTCAACACCCTTTGCTTCATTAAATTTAATATTTTATAAATAAAATTATGATGTTCTCAACATGTATGTAATTGTGCCTCTTATCATATTACCATCAATATGGTGATCGTATGTTTGATATATTGTTAAACATACCTTCCATTATTTGTTTACAGTGTTATCGAAAAGTTCACCTTGATTTTTCATTTTGACATCATGGTTATGTTGTTAAATTTGATAGTTTGATAAGCATTATTTATATTATTTTATATTGATTAATAATTTAATATAGTTTGATATACATTACAATTGTTTTTAAAAAATTTAATATTAAGTTGTAATAAAATATTATACATTCATAGTATTGTAAAGAAGAAAATTCTAGAGTATAAATTAATATAGATTAATAATCAATAGTTTTAAGTATGAACAAGTTAGTAATTAATTTTATAATAAAAAATAAATGTGATGAATGAAATTATTTAGTTTTATAAATAAAGATGTATGATTTTGATGTGGATTTTAGAATTAGTTTTTTTTAATTTAAAAATGGTGTGTATATTTGTGTAATTGCTTAGATTTTATGCATGATTTATACTTTGTCTCAAGTTGATTTTATATGTTCGGTTCGGTTTTTTTTTGCATTCATAGATTCATCCTTTGTCACATGGATTTGAACATGTTAAATATTTGCTTCTTCTCTTTGGCTTGCCTCTATCTACTCTCTTTTTTTATCTAATGTGAAGACTATTTGCTATGAAATAACCTGCACAATAGAAGAATATGATATGAAATATTCTACAAAAACTTGATAATAACTAAGAATAACAAGTCACTTCAAGAGGGAAAATCTCCAAATATCTCCAATGAAAACACAATTCACAATCTAATGATGAAATAAGACTCATTGCCTCCTATATATAGCTTATTTATGCCTAGGATATTACTCAGGCCAACTTAGATAACCCTATATAAGCCTTAGGCCAACCCAATTGACTAAATAACAATATAATAATGACATTATGACTTAATTAAGAGTTAAGATAGTCACAAACTGACTATCCATTACCCTATGTACATTAATATTAAGGGTATAACACTAACAATATTTTAAAACACCTTAAATTATTGTTGCTATATTGCAAGAGGACATGGTCACCCAAGTCAACCCCTAGAAAGATTCATTTTAAAGCACTAAACTTAAATGGTTCCTTCCTTAGGTGCAAATGATATGCAAAGGATGATAAATGAATGTAATTGAAATACCTTTAAACACAAGGAAATAACAATAAATCATGAAAAACATATATTTAGTTGGCTCATAATGACTAGTGAAAAGGAGCAAGAACATTGGAACTTAAATCTTACTATTTAAAAAAATGAGGATCAAGTTTGTGACCATGTGATCGATTGCATACTCGTGGAAATCACCCAGGACAAGAGGTGCTAGAAGCAATATGGAGGTGGAATATTTTAGAAATGAATGCATGGATAGGCATAATAAATAGATAATCAAAGCAAATATATTAAAATGTGTATATATGGATAAACTAAGGGATAAGTGTATGGAAATGGATGCACGATTAAGTGTAATATAGGTAATGTATAGGAATGTGTGCAAACATGAATAGGATAAGGTAAAACATATAGCAGTGTATGTAAATGGGGATGGTGAATGCATCATGGAATGAGCCAAACCTAACACAATGATGCAGGAGCATCACCTGAATGTTGTTCTTGAAGGTCCAAGAGACCTAGTTGATGTTTTAAGGACTATTTTTTTTGTGAGTCCTAGTTTTATTTCAAGAAAAGATCAAAAAATGGTCTTAGAAAACCATATATATATAATATTTTGTAATTTTTTCTAGCCTAGGTGTGGTATAGGGTTAAAAGTTGTAAAAATAGAGCATAATTGTCAAGTTAATGACTTAGACTTTAGGTTTTTTGGGAAAAAAGGATATATGCTCAAGTGTAACTATTTTTTTGTAAGTTCCTCCATATTGAATCAAGGAAAAAATATACTCCAAGAACTGGTGAGAGCAATATTTCCTCATATACCTTGTTTTTATCAAATTTAATGACAATTTTCTGAAAAATAGTAAAGAACATATTGGTACAGCCTTGTACGATCAATTTGTAGTCTTTTTTTGTGTGTGATGATAATGGAATGTCTTAAGGTTCAAATCCAATTTTTTTGAGGTGATTTCATTGATTTTTTCTCAATTTATGATCAAAATAGTGCTCATTGCTCTATTCAGAAACTAGGGTTTGCAGCAATAGGAAAAAGTTCATTTCTTTTTTTTGGTAGGGTCAAAAATCATGAAATTTTTTGAAAACCTCTGTTAGGATCTTGGTTAATTTCTCACCAATTTTGGGCTCCATATCTATTGGTTTGCATAAGTTATTTAGGATTTTTTCTGGAAAACTGTGCCAAAAAGACTGTCATAACCCTAGAATAGTTAGAGTCTGTTGAAAATTTGAATTTATTGAGTTTTTCAAACAAGTTAAAGGTTTGTGGAGGTTCTATAAGGCATTTTAAAGGTGTTCAATCCATTAAAGGCATCAAAATCATTTTTTTCTATGTTAAGAGGCCAGGTTTGCCAAGGAAATAAGGGTTTAAAGCCTAGGAATGAAAGGCTTATAGGTCAGATTATAGGGACTAGTTGAAACCTTACTAAAAGTGAATCTTTTATAGTTTTTAATGACTGTTATAAGACCCTTTAAGGCATCAATAATGAGTGTTTTCATGACAAGTATCAATTTGGGTCTAAATTAAGGGTTTAAGGGCTAGTAGAATAGAGTATCACATAACTTCCACATAAGGGTCAGTCAAACTCTTGGAAAGTTGTTTAAGTTTCTTTTTGCATCACACAAGAATACTTATTTGTTGATATGTAACTATGTTAAGGCCTTCTATCAAAATGGGACCAAAATTAAATGGCAATTATCATGGGTATGTAAATTTCACCATTATGTTTTTCTCCCACTTTGAGGTGAATGTAATCCTAGAATGATTTGGCATGAATATTTAAGTATGTATCACTCACAAATATGAATGTAAATTAAACATTCATACATAAATGATACCTTAGGATCCATATAAATTAATGGACCCTACTAAGTTTCATCATATAAGTCCATCCTTAAGTATGCATAGTCCATGGGAACCTACAAATTAGATGAAAAAAATGCAATGAATAGTTTTTGTCACACAAATAAAATGAAACAATTGCAAGCTAGTTTTGCTACCAACATCTATAAGTAGTAAGAGAGAAAAAGGAGGAAGTAGGGTTAGATATTTTTCACCTATATAGAAAATGGTAATGCTTTATCATGTTTAGTAGTCAAGGGATGAAAAGGCACATGAGGTGTTGGAATTTTATTGTGATAATGATTCATCTAGTCATGGTGGTAAGTCTCTTTGTAGTATATGTCACTATATGAGAGATTGATTATAAGAATGTCGATGAAATTATATTCCACTTACAATTGGTTTTACTATAATGGGAAAGTAATTTTAAGAGGGAAAATAGTACATGAAATATAAAATGAAGCTAAGCATGACAATAATGTAAAGTAATTACAATAATAAATATATCATGTGATAAGCAAGTGAACATCTAGAATGATAAAGTAAGGCAAGCACAAGTGGGCTCAAGATGGATCTCAAGGTATAATGTTACACTAAGCATGAGAAATAATGAATAATGGTGTGGCATTCAATGTCTTGGAACACCATTTAGGTACAAAGGGCACTAGGATAGGCATATATGCCTTAAACGATGTTGAATAGAATGATCACACAAAGAATGAGCTAAGAAAATAGGGCCCTAGTAATAACATGGATCTAAGTAGGAAAAACATAATATGGGGAAAGGCATGATGGAAAAAATGTAAAGGTAATAAATCAATGTAGGGAGGAAATGTTATGGGGGAAGGTATGATGCCCCAAAATTAAAGGTTGGAAAATTCTACTATGGTATGTGAGGGGGAAGGTATGATACCCTTGATGTAAAGATATAGCAAGGAAATGATAGGGTTTAAAAGGAGAAAGGAATAATGCCTCCAGTGTAGGGATATATCATTAAGAACATGTGGATGGAAGACATGATGCCCCATGATGAGTCTAGTTTATGGTCTAATTATTGATAGGGTTGTTGTCCATTTCCTGCAATAACATAAGACTTTGATTCTTGAGAGTCGATCTTTGATAATATTTTATTGAAACCATAGACCTTGGACATGAATTTATTTTCATAACTCTCAAATGATATTAACATGCTATGTGGACTGTTTATGTTAATTTTGCATGTGATTAATGAATGTCACTTTAAGATGATTATGGATATGTAGTTGTGCGCGCTAACATTGTCATGCAGATAATTTAAGGCATGTAGTTTAGGAAGATTCTGTCAGCTGGATGTGTGCCATATCGGTCAACAAGGTGGTCATTTAATGAGGGAACACCCTTGGCGGCTGGATATTCCTCACGCAACTCGGATTGTAACCACCTTGTAATGATCTTAAATGTTTTTGAGCATGCACAAGCGTTACTGCTGTGCCAGAGTCGCGTTAAGGAAATCATGTCTGACAAACTCCATGCATGTGTAGTCACCTCTACTCCTTTCCGTGTTTTCCTAATGTTGTTTCCTCCACGTCTGTTAGAGTTGACCACCTTGCTAGGAGGTTGGATAAATAAAGCTATGATGTTATTTCTAAGCTCTCGAATAGAAGATTTCTTAATTGATGTAATTGCACTTTTGAGTTTGTAATATAGTCATGTTGCTCATTTGTACTTATGTTTTCCAATAAATGAAATGAAGTTATAATTTCGTGCACCTTAGTCTTAGGGAATACTTATCCAAGGGGGGCCACTTGGTGAGTATTCCATCCTTTAGCTTAGTTAGTATTTTTTTGTTCAGTAATTAGTTAAGAATCTGGCACTAACTGTTCTTGCACCCACTAGAATTCTATTATGTGATTGTTCCTGCAGCCAAAGCAGATAGAGTAGTTTCCTGTTTGTTGCTTAGATTTTTATTTTTGTCATACATTTCAGCTTGATCTAGTTATTGATTGATGTTCAATATTATATTATTTCCTTCCAAGAAATTTACTTTTAGCATTGTGTTTTTCTTAGTTGTAGGATAGATATGGCTACTTTGGATTCCTAGTGCACATATAGTGTTGACCCATTTCAAGTTTACGTCCTTGGGTTGAAAATTTAAATGCATCTTCATGATGATTGAGATAGCTATTCAGGTTAGATGTCCAATCTCTAAATCCCAGTTGTAAAGGCTTAGTTGTTGAATCATTGTAGGAGACCAACATTTTTGGCGTCGTTGCCAGGGATGGTGTCAAACTAGGTAGTTCTTTGGATTCATTAATATTTTTTCTTGCTATATTATTTCTGGAAGTTGTTCTTAGCATACCCCTCATTAGAAGAGTTATGACCCCCCTATTCTTTTGCCATTTTTTTTGTGTGAGCTGGTTGATAGTGAGTTGATACCGTATGCATAGAGAAAGAAGAAGAGATGCTCGTAGGAGATTCCTTCCTAACAATCCTGATCTATTCCAGATTGTTGAGTATCAGAACCTACCTAGAGATGAAGAAGAAGAAGAGCCACACCTCTTTGCTAATACATTTCTAGATCTGACTAGTTCTGAAGATCAAAATCAGATTGAGAACTCCCTTGCTTTGGAATTTCACCAACCAGGCATGGGTGATGCAAATGGAAATAGACATAACAGAGCTAACCAACCAAATTTTCCTTTCCCCATTGCTCATCAGAATGAAGTAAACAACCTCAAAAATATACCTGCTTCAATTCTTCCTAAGTTCTATGGACTTTTCACAGAAGATCCTAATACATTCTTGTTTGATTTTGATATACTCTATAGAATTTATGACCATACCACTAATGCCCATAGGCTTAAGCTATTCCTTGCCACCTTGAAATAAGTTGCATTAAGATGTTTTATGAGCCTAGGTAGAGATACTATGGAGACTTGGGAGGACATGAAGACAAAGTTCCTTGAGAAATACAAAGAGTATTGCAAGGGCAGTGATATGAGAGGAGATGACAATTTTAGGATGCAACAAAAGGAAGATTAGAGCCTGGAGGATTTCATTTCAAGATTTCTATTTTGTCTGCAGAAATATCCACACCATACACTCAATGAAGAATCACAGAAGCTTCTTTTCTTGAGAGGAATTAATGATAGTTGCAGTGATGCCTTGGACCTGATGGGAGGAGGATATATCACCCAAGTTCCTTGGGAGGATATCAAGAAGATATGTTATAACTATTCTAGGGTAGCCTCAAAGAAAGGGAGAGCTTATCAATCCTCTATGGGTAAGTCATCCACCAGTGGAGTTTCAAGGATGGAGATTACTCACTTACTAGAAAATTTCAAGCAAGACATCATAAATAATATGGATACTTAGTTGGATTCACTTTAGGCCAAAAAGAAACAAGAGGAGGCAGAGGCAATGTTGGTATAATTTTACCCTCATTGCAGACAAAAGAAGGAATGCACGTGCAAGATGATAGCTAATATTGACAGCAAGCAGATGGAACCCGAGTTTAATCCAATCCAGGGTGAAGAGGATCAATTCTACTATGTTGCACAGAGGAGGCCATGGGCTCCAAGATAGGGTATGCCACCAGATCCACTATCTTTTGTTGGGCCATATTTTAATTCTTATTCATCTAGTAGTCAATGGCAACCCCCATATCCATCCAATTATGGAGGATTTCCACCACAACCTTGGGGTAACCCTCCAAATTCTTGGCCCAATCATCAAAACTCTCCACCCCAATGGCAGCAACCTCGGGGGAATTGGCAAATGAAATTGGTAGCCACCTCCAAGAAATTGGCAGCAAACGTCTCAATGGAGGGGAGGAGAGGACAGCAATAGCCAAACTAGTCAACCAATTACATGCAGCCACCTTCTCAACCCCAGAAACCTTCTATAATGCCTCCTCTTGGTAATCCAAGCTCAAATGTGCCTAAACCTACTCAACTACCAGCCCAGCCCATACCTAACCCAAATAATAAACCACAGCAGCAACCAGTATACTTTGTTGATCCACATCAATTCCTACATATGCTGTGAGTGTAAGTGACATTGGTTTGCATCCAAGAACTACCTTGCCAGCTCCTTCCATACCTATTATCACTGAGCTTCTTGTGGAAGAGGAGGAGCCTTTGAATGTCCCTATTCAGCCAAGTGCACCTAAGAATCCGGAACCAGTACCAGCCAATCAGATTGATCTTGAACCACCATTTCCTCAAAGGTTGGAAACTTTGAAGCAAAATGAAGAAAAGGACACAACTTTTGACATTCTAGATTAGTTGAAGCATATATGTGTCCAGATACCTCTATTTCAATCCATAAAAGATGATCCCATATATGGAAAGGCAATCAAGGAAGCATGCCTTTAGAAGCCTAGCAAGAAGAAGAAATACCCCACTACAGTTCATGTGGTGGGATAGTTTGTTGACATCATGCTTGGGAAAGTGACTATTCCCAAGTATAATGACCCAGGGAGTCCTATTGTAGGAGTTTTTATAAATGGGATGCAGATAAAGAATGCTCTGATTGATTTGGGAGCAGCAATAAATGTAATGACCAAGGACATCTTGCAACAACTAAATATTGTAAGCATGATACCTACTCCTACTATCTTGTAGCTTTTTGATAGTTCTATTGTTAAGCCTGATGGTATAGTGGAAGATCTAGTGGTAACTCTAGACTCTTGGGAATACCCAACAGATTTTATGATTCTTTCTCCTAAAGCCACACTAGGTAGGTACCCCATTATTCTTGGAAGAGCATGGTTAGCAATAGCAAATGCTTATATTGGATGTCAAACAGGAGACATGGCCATTTCTGATGGGAAGAGTACCAAAAATTTTTTTATCTACCCACATGTTCAGCCATCCCATGATAAGGATGATCCAGTATGGCCACATGTTGGTGAAGAGGCCGAAGAAGTTAATTATGTGGCGCAGCTTATGATGTTACACAAAATTCCCTTCTTGCAACTTTAGGATGAATATGAAGTATTTTCCCACATAATTCAGAACCATTATGAGGTAGAGGAAGCATCATCCTCTCAAGTATCTGATTCTGCTGCTACAATAAAAACACTCCTACCCACTCTTCCTGCAATCGCTCGTCCTGAAGATACCTTTCTTGTAGATGTCTTTCCTGCAGCCAAATTTCCTACAGCAACAGGTATGTTCCACGTATTACTGCCACATGAACTCAAGGTACCAAGCATTATTGAAGTAAATATGGTTGATTTCACTACACAAGTGCAAGTTTCAGAAGGAAAAAATATTTGAATATCAACAGTAAATTGAGTGAAGAACAGAAGTTGTCATTGAAAAACTTGTTGAGATCCCACCAAAATGCATTTGCATGGGACTATCATGATATGAAGGGATTGGATCCTAAGTTTTGCACTCATAGAATATATATATATAAGAAATGATTGTACACCAGTGAGATAGCCACAAAGAAGAATTAACCCTGCATTAAGAGAGATAGTAAAAGGGGAACTGCAAAAATTGCTAGATGCGGGATTTATCTACCCCATTTCCGATAGCCAATGGGTGTCCCCATTGGTGATTATTCCCAAAAAAATAGGGGAGTGGTGAGTTTGTATTGATTACAAGGAACTCAACTCTACCACCAAAAAAGACCATTTTCCCTTACCGTTCATAGATCAAGTCTTGGACTCACTCGCAAGAAAGCAGCACTTTTCTTTTCTTGATGGATTCAATGGCTATAATCAGATCCAAATTGCACCAGACTAGGATAAGACCACATTTACTTGTCCATGGGGAACCTATGTCTACTCAGTACTTCCATTTGGCTTATGTAATGCACCTACAACTTTTCAGAGAGCAGTCATTAGCATATTCTCATATATCTCTCATGATTGCATGGAAATTTATATGGATGATTTCACTACTTATGGTGTTGATTTCAATGAAGCATTGGAGAATCTTAAGAGAGACCTACAGAGATGTGAATACCACAACCTATCTTTTAATAGTAAAAAAAAATTCATGATGATGCGGGAAGGTGTAGTTTTTGGCCACTATATCTCTCATAAAGGCATTCAAGTAAATCTTGCAAAGATTGAGGTAATTACCAATCTTCCTATTCCTGCAAAACGAAAAGATGTTAGGAGTTTCTTAGGACATGCAGGTTATTACAAGAGGTTCACCAAATACTTCAGCAAAATGGCAGCCCCATTATATAATCTCCTCACTAAAGATATTGAGTTTCAATGGATAGAAGATTGTGGCAAGGCATTTTCTGACTTGAAAGCAGATTTAACTCATGCTCCTATGCTTAAGGGACCAAATTTGGAGATTCCTTTTCACATCCATACAGATGCATCAGACTATGTTATAGGAGTAGTCCTAGGACAGAAATAAGGGGCTATTAAAAATGTCATTTACTTTGTCAGCAAAAATCTGCAAGGAGTTGAATTCAACTATATAGTGACAGAAAAAGAAATGTTAGCAGTGATCTATGCTTTAAACAAATTTAGACATTACAAAATAGGATACCAAATCTTTGTGCACATTGATCATGCAGCCATTAGATATCTTATGAATAAACCTCTGATTTTAGGAAGACTAGAAAGATTGTTATTGTCGATGCAGGAGTTTGATATAACTGTTGTGGATAAACCAGGGAAGGCTAATGTTGTTGCAGATTTTCTTTCAAGGTTGACCACATCAGAAGACAATCAAGTCATAGATGATTATTTTCCTGATGAGCACTTATTTTCCATTAGTGTGCAGACACCCTAGTATGCTGACATAGCTAACTTTTTGGTCACAAGGAGAGTCCCTCCTCACTTCTCTCCCAAAGAAAGGAGAGTGCTCATTGAGAAATATTTTTTTCTCATGTATTGTTGGATGTTTGTTCTTTCTGGACCTGACCAGGTCATGAGGAGATGTGTTGACATTTGATATTTTGCATGCAAGCCACAATGAACCCTGTGGAGGACATTTTGCAGCCAAAAGGACTTGAACACAGGATACTACTGGTCAACACTCCACAAGGATGCAGGGAGATATACAAGGAAGTGTGACATATGCCAAAGGATGGGCCAGCCAACCAAGTATGATGAGATGCCACTTTTCCCCCAAGTAGTAATCAATCCATTTGATAAGAGGGGGTTGGATTTTGTAGGACCTATTGATCCTCCATCAAAAGGTAAATCCTATATTTTAGTATGCACTGATTATGTAACTAAATGGGTAGAATTTAAGGCCATGAAGCTTGCAAGAGATAATAAGGTTGCAGAATTTTTGTATGAATAAATTTTCACATGGTATGGAGTCCCAAGAGAGATAGTGACTAATCAAGGGACTCAATTCACTTCAACCCTTGTTACATCACTGGTCAATGAATACAACATTAGGCACAGGAATTCTACTCCTTATCATCCCCAGACCAATGGCCAAATTGAGGTAACTAACAGAGAAATTGAAGCCATTCTGACCAAAACAGTGGCTATCCATAAAAAGGATTGGGTAAGTAGACTACCAGAAGTTTTTTGGGCTTACAGAACCACCTGGAAAACAACTATAGGATTCACTCCATTTGAGTTGTTGTATGGAAAGACAACCATGATGCCCATTGAATTTGAGCATAAGACTCTCAGGACTGCAGTTGAATTGGGCATGGATATTTTTGAAGCACAAAGAGATATAATCATGCAACTGAATGCTTTGAATGAGATGAGGAAGGCAGCTTTACATCACATAGAAGTAGTGTAGAATCGGCTAATAAAGTGGCATGATAAATTTATCAAGGATAAGAAATTTCAGCTTGGAGATTGGGCACTGCTCTATGACTCAAGATATCAGGATAATGCAGGAAAATTACAAACAAGGTGGCTTGGACCTTACGAGGTGGTTGAAGCACTTTTCAATGGAGTTGTTCAGCTTACTACCATTGATCCTGTCAGGTTTAAGTTGTTAGTGAATGGTCATCACCTACGATTGTATCACAAGACAACTTCTAAGGAGGAGTTCCTGCAACAATTCACTCAACATGTAACACCCAAACTTCATGTAGCCAAAGGAAGTGGACCTAGTGTCCCTTCTTCTAGATGATTAAGGTACGTAACTTGTCATAATAAATATTCCCACTTTGTGGGAGTTCACTTCTTCACCCATCCGCCCATTCATTCCACCTTTCTCTCTCTTCCACCTCACCACCATCATTTCACTTCACTTCATTTCACTCCACCTCATTCTGCTTTGCTTTCATCAATTGCTCAACTGATTTCTTGGAAATGACCGGTACTTTCTCCATGATCTTTGCAATATATCTTCCACGAATTCAGGTATGAATCCAGGTACATGTGCATTAATTGTTATATCTTAATTGTCTTCTAGTGCATTTATTTAATTATTGTGAATTAATATGGATGTTCGCCATAACATGCAAATTATTTCCGCCCCTGTCAAATCGTCATTCCACCTCGCATGTGTGGACACATGTGCAAATTTGGGTTGGGGGGTATGTGTCAATGCCATGTCTGCATGTTTGTTTGTATTGGTTCACGTCAACAAGATTTAAGTGATTGAGCCAATTTGAATTCTGAGGTGATGGCTCGTATGTGCGAAATGCAAATCCTACGCCACCATTTTCCTTAATCATAGCTTGCATTTTTTACTCCTTTATTGCTTTAATTGTCCCTATCATAATCCTAAGCCAAAAGGTAAAATTCAAATGATGCTAGCATTAGAAGTTTAGCAGGGTTGCAGGAAGGAAAATTTTGGTTTCCAGACAAGAATTGCAGGAAGAAAATATTTGCAGAGTAATTGTTTGATTGCAGATAATGGGAGGTGGGTTGATTCGAAACGAACCCATAGTTCATGATGTTTTATTACAGGATGTGCCTTGCCTGGCCGAATTTAGAAACTGTGGATGGCTAGATTATTTCTTAAAGTTGGATGGTTTTGATGAAGGAGTTGCATTAGAATTCACTCAAACATTGTCCGAAGGGAAAGCCACGGTAAAAGGGTTGGAAGTCACAGCTACGAGGGAAATAATTGCAGAAGTTACAGGGTTACCTGTTGACAGTGAAAATTACCTTGCTTCCAGGGAAGCCAGGTCGGCTAGGCCCAAATTTACAGAGCCTAATGACCCTCCATTGAGCATAGACAAACAAGGAGTGGAGGACTTCTCTACCCGAGCTATGGAGGCAAGCAGTTTTTTATGTTGTCAAGTATATCACTTGTGAAGGACCTCAGTCGAATTTGCATTCCGTGCATTTTAAGCTTCTAAACCACATGAGGCACAGAAGGAGAATGAATGTGCCCAACATGTTGTACAACCTTTTGTCGATCACGGCAGCTGAGACCCAGAAAGGTAGGGACAATTTTGTTTCCCACCATTGCCTAATTAAATTATTAGTTGAAAAATCTTTGCATGATGTGTCCAATATTTCTTGGGAAGATTTTTTTAGAATTAATCAAATTAGACCAGAACATTTGCAACCTATGGTTTTGCCTCAACCTCGTAGGGTTGGGAGGAGAAGGAGCAATGTTGGGGCCACTTCTGGTACCTCAACCTCTAACACAAGCCCTAGTGGAAACCCTCCTGCAACCACGCAAGCTATTGAAATTAGTTCTTTTGAGGCAGAGAATTTTGATAAAGAGAGTTCCTCTCCTAACTCTAATGATGATTTCCCTCTTGGTACATTAATGAAAACTAGGGCACAGAAGAAGAAGGTAGAACTAAAGGAAGGAAAAGCTAAAAATAAAATGGTAGAAAAGGAAGTGCCAATCTCTAGGAAATGAAAAGTTGACACTATTCCTCCTACAACAAATGAAAAATAAAGAAACCCTCCTAGGAAATCAAAGTCAGTTGGGCCAACCATTGGGGTATCTCCTGAGGGAATCCCTAACCTAAAAAATTGCCATAGGAGGATACAGAAGCTCCAATGGAGCAAGTGAATGTGAAGGAGAAGGATATATTTAAGGAAGCAACAAGTATGACATTGGCAGACCTTGTTGATATTGTTGAACAAGTTGAAAACCAGGCATGTGAGGAAAATGTAGACTTCCTGATATCATGAGCAAGAACGAGAACAAGAGGCTCTGCAGCTTGAGCTGGAGCCCCTACAGGCAGAATTGGCTGAGCAAGAAGAAGCCCTGCAGATGGTACTCTACCAAGAACAAGCGCAGGTGCCAAGTAAAATTATGGTAGGAGTACATAGCCCTTCTTATTTTTCCATGAACATGGTAATCCTAAATTTATGGAAAGAAATACAAAGAAGAGAAGAAGAGTGGAAAGCAAAAAAATGCAGGCTGAAGAAGGAAATTGAACAGAAAGATGAGGAAATTGAGGATAAGAATAAAGAAATTATTGTTTTAAAGAAGAAGGTGAATGACATAAAAAATTTAGTGTCGCAGATATTGGAATGCAGGGCTCCTCCAAGGGTATATGCTCTGTACTTAAAGGATAAGAAAATTTCTTTCAAGTTTGCAAAGATTGTTTCAGGTTTGAACCCCTCAATTGAAACCCTTACTAAATTTTTCAATGATTTTTAGATTGCTCCCCCTAAGATGAAAAATTTGTTGTGCGAATTTTATTTACATAATTATGTTGTGACCAAAGACAATGATCGGAATCCACTGTTATATGTTGGGGATGTCCAATTAAGAGCATTCATGTCTTGGATACAAAACAAAATAAGCTGGAGAAAGCAATACAATACTTACAGGCAAGTTGAATCCAGCATTCCCCTGCCCATTAGGGTTGAGTCTAGACATCTAGGAGATATTTTTAATGATTGGCACATAATTTTATACTGGCCAAGCTATAGTTGTAGGGTCCTGCCTGAGAGAGAGGCAGTTTATAAGGCATATGAAGAGATGGCAAGAACCACATGAGAATTTATGATGGGATATCTGTCACAGAGATGGAAAAACCTAACCAACAATTTGAAGTAAGTTGAGCCCCATTCCACACACAACTATGCTACAACACTCAAGAGGACTAAAACATATATGTAGATTGGAAGAACAAAAGGACAATTCTTGCTTCCACTAATTTTTAAGCCTCTTATTCTATTGTGGTTGGTGCTAAACTTTAGATTTTACAGGTATGACATTGTTGATGAAAGGCAGAGATGGAGCGGGTTGGAAAGGTAGCAAGGGTTCTATTGGGATCCTAATTCAGATACAGCGGAATCAGATGTAGGACATCTTGCAATTGCCAACTTCAAGGTATTGACCAAACAAAAACTCAATTCTTCCTCTGTTGGAGGACCAGCAAGACATTAGGTTGGGGGGGGAATGATGAGTCTAGTTTATGGTCTAATTATTGATAGGGTTGTCCATTTCCTGTAGTAACATAAGACTTTGATGCATGAGATTTGATCTTTCATAATATTTTCTTGAAACCGTTGATCTTGGACATGAATTTATTTTCATAACTCTCAAATGATATTGACATGCTATGTGGATTGTTTGTGTTAATTTTGCATGTGATTAATGAATGTCACTTTAAGATGATTATGGATATGCAGTTCTTGTGTGCATTAACATTTTCATGCAGATAATTTGAGGCCTGCAGTTCAGGAATATTCTACTAGTTGGACGTGTGCCATATCGGTCAACAAGGTGGTCATTTAATGAGGGAAGATTCTTGGCGGCTAGAGATTCCTCACACAAATCAGATTATAACTACCTCGTAATGATCTTAAATGTCGTTGAGCATGCACAGGCGTTACTATTGTTCCAGAGTCGTGTTAAGGCAATCATTCCTGATAGACTCCATGCATGCATAGTCGCCTCTGCTCATTTCCATGTTTTCCTAATGTGGCATCCTCCACTTCTGCTAGAGTTGACCACCTTGCTAGGAGGTTGGATAAATAAGGCTCTGATGTTCTTTTTGAGATCTCGGATAGAAGATTGCTTAATTGATGTAATCGCACTCTTGAGTTTGTAATACAGTCATGTTGCTCATTTGTACTAATGTTTTCCAATAAATGAAATGAAGTTATAAGTTCGTGCATTTGAGTTCACCTTAGTCTTAGGGAATACTTATCCAAGGGGGCCCACTTGGTGAGTATTTTGTCCTTTAGCTTAGTTAGTATTTTTCTATTCAGTAATTAGTTAAGAATCTAAAACTGACTGTTCCTGTAGCCACTAGAATTCTATTCTATAACTGTTCCTGCAACCAAAGCCGACAAAGTAGTTTCCTGTTTGTTGCTCAAATTTTCATTTTTTTCATGCATTTTAGCTTGATCTAGTTATTGGTTGATGTTCAACATTTATTTTATTTCCTTCCAAGCAATTTACTTTCAGCATTGTGTTTTTCTTAACTGTAGGATAGATATGGCTACTTTGGATTCCTAGTACACATACAGTGCTGACCCATTTCAAGTTTATATCCTTGGGTTCACAATTTAAATGCACCTTCATGATGATTGAGATAGCTATTCAGGTTAGATGTCCAATTTTTGAATCCCAGTTGTAAAGGCTTAGTTGTTGAATCATTGTAGGAGGCCAACACCCCAATTTAAAGGTAACTCTAAGAGCGCATCATATAGTAATATAGGTTCAATATGTAATCTCTAAAAGAATGGTATGGAAATGAAGGATCATAAAAGGTAATTAATTTTCAAATCATAAATCTTAAGCATCATAATATAGTCTAGAGAAGGGAAATTCCATATTAGACTCATAATAACATATGTGGATAAGCATGAGGATAAAATTAGAGCATCACAATAAGTTTATAGAAATGTATAACAAGCATAAGAAATAACAAGGAAGCATGAAAACCCCAAGTGATAAGGAAAAGTTCATAATATCATCAATACATAAGCATAAAGAAAAAGAAGCATAAGGATGTGTGGAGTGACATCAGAATGTATCGAAGTAAATAAGTGTCATGGAAAGTATAGGGAAATTTTGAGATAGAAAATTATGCAAAGCTAAAGAAGATGGCAACACATATAAGGGAGAAAATTCAATAAGGAAATAGAAGGAAAAAATTTACCCCAAGTGAGGGTAGGTAGAAATAAATGAAAAGAGACTTCAGCTGAAGGAAGGTTGAAAGAGACTAAGAAGACATTTTTTGTTGCAAGTTTGGAAGTGTGCTACAGCAGCAAGAAGATTGATGATTTCATGGTTTGTTTGCAGTAGTGATTTCTAATGATGAATGTAGGTTGAAGGAGCTAGAATCGAGTGAAAGAAGAGAGATGGAGTGAAACCATTTTGTATTTGATTTTTGTTATCATATTTCAGTCTCATATCATATTTGTAATATTTTTCATCAGTCCATATGGTTGTGAAACAATGTATTTTTAGAAATGCTTTCTTGTTATGTAATTGAATGATATTTTGAATGAACGAGTAAGAATACTTCTAGCAGATATTTGTGTTATTTCAAACCATTTCTAAGTTGAATTTTCAAATTGTTGTGAGTATGTGAATGAGGGTTGATTTGTTCTTACATCAAATTCTAACATTTATTTTAATAACATTAACAATCCCAATACATTTAGTGCTTGCTTGTGTCAAGTTTCATGATTTAACCTATTTTATTTCAAAAGGTTATTAGTCAATAGGCTATTTATTATGGGCATAACCCACCAGAATTATCTTCCGCCTGAGAAAAAATTTGATTGTTCACCTGAAAAAATTTCTTGTTAGTTAAAATTTTGCTGAAATAATCGTGGCTACAAATTACTCAGGAAATACAATGAAATGGTTTATTATCCTTATCGTAATAACTTGTCATTGTGTTGCTTTTGTATGTGTGCAATAAGGTTGAATAAATCTCGTTGACCTCCTCATAAAAATGAACTTCAAACGCCGATATTTTCATATCATCTTTCATTTACTATCAATAGATTGAAGCAACAACTGAAGGGAGATAGGTTTCAGTCGGTTCTTGTCATTTGAAAAATATTTTGTCATCGTAGGGTTTTGTAGATTTTTCCTGCAAACTTCACCCATTTTTTCTCATCGACATCATTGACACCACGACATAATTTGTGCAAAATCATGAGGTAAACCACTTGCCATAGTTTCAGTGATTTTTTTTTTTGGAATCTATACGCAACTGTAAAATAATTATGTTAGTTAATTGTTAAATGAAGGGAAAACTCTGATATTTTCATAACTACTTTCGTTTAGTCATTTTTTCATATGAGTTATCCAATACTTATTGCTCTATATCCAAATTATTTTGCAGTATATTCTTCACACAAGCATTTGTACTCGTGAACCAGAATGTTTGAAGGAAATCAGGGAACTCCCTGTAAACCATCCATAGTAAGATCTATGTGTTAACCTATAATTCTCAAGGATTACATCCTTGAATCCTCTATTAATGTACACCTTTACCATTAAATCAAATCAAACTGGAGGATTTGAATGAATAAAATGCCCTTATAGATTGATTGGAAATGTTAGGGTTTAGTTAATTACAAAGCTACTGGTGGTTTTTCTTAGTGCTCTTATATCCATTCCAGCTGAAGAGGGTCAATTTGTTATGCTTCTATTGAAATTAATAAATGCCAAGAAGACTATAGAGATTGACATGTTCACGGGATATTCTCTACTTTGCACAACCCTTGTGTTGCTCCCTGATGGGAGATGTGTTGCCCCCTAACAAAAATATTGGTCTCCCTGGGTCCCATTGGTTATTTCACATGTTCTAATTTGTTTCTATACCCCAAATTTGTGCTTATAATTGCACCCTCTGAGGTAGGATTGATTTTCTTATAATGCAAACTCTGACCTTATTTTGACTTTCTCCATGATAGGTCATAGGCATTGTGTAATGTCATAAAATTGCACCCCTTGAAATTTCACATACATTCTTGTGTTCGCTTTAGTGTCCACTCCCTTAGCATCTTTTGTAGGCTCATTTAATCCCCTACATCAACCTTTTTCCCTCTTAGGATGCTTTGAACCCCTTTTCAGCAACTACCCTCGCGCATCAGCTTTGCGCTAAACTTTGTGTTTTTCTCATTCATGTCGTTTTGTAGCGTGATGTGTCCAAACACTAGTGCACCACACAAACGTCTATGCATCGTGCTAGCATCCTGTGATGTTTCAACATTTGAATGATCGTTCCAGAGCATGTTTTCCACTTGTCATCTTCTTTTGTTGGTGGTAATGGCTCACGATGCCTTGTAACTACCCTGGAAACTTCTTTTTTCCTTCCTTAAAAGCTATCTTTTCCATCCATTTTGTCTTCTAGCTCCTCTTCTACCTCTAGCTTCCTTCTAGCCTTGGCTCTTGGATTTATCTCTTGTTATTTTGTTTGTACAACTCCATATAGCTTGCTACAATAGAACTTTCAAGCTCTCTTGGCAACTCTCTTTGCAACACTTTTGGCTCTTATGGCTAGCTATCTTTCTCTCCCTCTTTGGATTCCTTAAGCCTTGCATGTGATACCTCCCTTGTCTTGTGCTTGTGAGCATCCTGGGATTCCATATCCCCTATCTATTGCATCTACATTTTTGTGATACGGGTTCTCCTCCTCGAGTAGGGATTTATTTTATCACCTCTTTTGTGATACAGGTTCTCCTCCTTGAGCGGGGATTGCTTTTATCACTCATATTTGGTGGTGCGGGTTCTACTCCTAAAGTGAGTTTTTCTTTCACCGCATGCTTTGTTCATTTCGGTTACACTCTCTCTTTCTATCTAGTTTTCCATGGAGGTGGGAACACCAAAATAGGATTTTGACTGAGGAAAACCCCTATACAGCCCCAACAATTTCTCTAGATCTTTCACATGCAGGAATTGAATATATTCACATGTTGGAGGCTTCATTACTTGTGTGGTTGTGAGCATCCTCTATCTCTTACTCTCTTTATCTTTATCATTTATACTTTACTTTACTTCAGTCCTATTACATTTTGTCATCTTCTCGTGTTCCGTAAGTTCTTAGTAATCATATTACTAGTAGTCATTTAGCTATTTTTTGTGATAAAATTGCTTTATGGTCCATACAAGACACCAGCACGCATTGGGGACGCCAACATGCCTCGTCATCCTTTTGTTGAGAGCTTGTCAATTTGTCTAGAGAATCTTCGTGACCTGCTCTTTTTTATTCTAGAACTCTCGCGTTGTTCCTTGTGGTAGTTTAGGGTAGTTCACCTCGTGAGGCTCTCTAAATGAAGAGAACTCATGAGTAGTGAATCCCCCTTCTGTACATTTTGGTGAACCTGACGTGAATCAAAAAACTAGGAATTTATTTACCCCAACTTGGTGGGGTCATAACTTCTGACTCGGTGCTCGGAATTCAAAACCATTTGCACTGTTGGAAAGGTCTCCAAGAGGACTAGTTCAATCCCTAAATACTATGCTTTCAGCTATCAAATCTTAGGGACCAACGCAAGTTTTGACCCCAAATTTTGCCTCGAAGGCCTCCGAAAATGCAAATCACTAGAACCTAGAAAATATCAAAAAAATCCAAAAATTTGGATTTTTGGTTTTTCTCAGTTCTATCACCCCATTTCTTGTTTATTCATTTTTTATTATATGTTTCACTTATTGCTTTCAAAATGAATTTAATATCTTCTTTTATCAAGTCAATTTCTAATTCTATTCAAAAATTTAATGGTATTCCATTCCATGCATGTGATAGTGACTTGGCTTTTCCCATGTCACTTTGTATCTTTGATCCTTCTCATGAGATTCCTCCTACTTTGAAGGATATCTTATTGCAAGAAGATGAATTCATTGATATCTTTCTTAATGTTACTCTACCCTCTCTTCATTCCAATGCACTCTCTTTTGGAGATGACACATTAGTGAATGATGAATCTACTCTTCACTCCAATGCACTCTCTTCTAGAGATGATGTATTGGTGAATGATGAATCTTGTCTCTATTCCAATACACTCTCTTTCGGAGATGATGCATTATTTAATGATGAGCCTCCTTCCACATTTGATCCTCCTTGGATCGATGTTGAGAATATTTTTTCAAAGGATTCTTCTACTAGTTGTGATGATTTTGTAAATGTAATCTATGTCTCTGCTACCCCTCAAAGGCCTAAGAGACTGGTCATTTATCTGACTCTAGCTAGTCCTTCTCATTAAAGGATTTGTTCTATTAATGGTGTTCCATCTGAGAGTGATTCTCCTGATATTTCTATGGTTCCCTCTTACAGAGCGGTAGCCCATACTTATGAGAATAGAATGAATAAACAACCAAGCCTTCTTCAAGCTCCTAAACCTACAACTAAAGCATCCAGTGATTATGATTATGTCAAGAAACTCCGCGTTACTCTGGCCAAGATCTCACTATGAGACTTGCTTCAATCTCCTCCAATTTACCAAGGTATGCTTCAAGAAGCCTTGCAAAAGATCCTCCTGCCTTCTTCCACTAGGCCGGCAGATGTCAATGTGTTGATAGCTTATATTCATGTGGATTCATTGAATATTGTGTTCTATCTGCAGGAACTCCCACCTTCGAAAGTACAGAAGCAAGCAGACCCTCTAATGATCATAGTTAACATTAAAAATATTGGCATTAGAAGTACTCTTGTTGACGTTCGTTCGGCACTCAATGTATGTAGCATTGATCTATTGCCTAAGATTAATATTGATTCATCCTCTCTTAATGCTTCTTTTGTTGTTGTTTGTGGGTTCGATAATGTCGGTCAACAAGCCCTAGGCACGATAGTCTTTCCTTTGAGGTTGGGACCCTTTACCGTACCTACCCTTGTATATGTTATGTCAGAAAACTTCCCTTATAACCTTCTTCTTGGTAGATCGTGGATTCATGTTATGGGTGCGGTCCCGTCTACATTGCATAAAACTATTAAGTTCATTTATAATAATCGAATAGTCACAGTCAAGGTTGACCTTGATGCTATGCACTTATGTGAGATAGCAGTTGTCGGTCAGGTTTCAGTTGTGCCTACTCTTGTTCCTTTAGTGTCTTCTAATGTGTTGATGTTTCCTCCAGCAGTATCTACTACAAAGGATACTTTTGAGATGGATATCCCTGAAGAAGATCCTTCTGAAGCAAGAAATCTTAAGTTTGCTTCTTCTACCTCCTCTCAAAAGAATGCATGTCTTGGTGATGATTGGGGTTCTCTAAACTTTACAGAATACTCCATTTGGGAACATAAAGTCGACCCAATCCACTTGAGTCTTCAAATAACATCATCCCCACCCGCTATCAAAAATTATTATTCTTCTATATCGTGCAATGGTGTGATCATGAATTGTAATATTCTTAGTGTTGATCCTCCTTCTAAGGAAGATGATTGCGCTTCTACTAAGGAGGAAAATGTTGGCAGTCCTATTAAAAAGGATGATGGTGATCCCATAGAGGAGTGTGATCCCCATTGTTGGAACCATGCTCTCTATGAAGATCCTCCTTCTTCTCAAGATTTGCAAACACGTTATGTCCCTAGCTTTAATCTTGTCTCTAAATATGGTTATGGGCGTAATGGTTGTGGGTGTAATGAACAAGGCGTTTAGGTCCCTATAGAATACGCACCTCACAAGCGTAATTTGGGGATTGATTGATTGAATGAATAATCTAAGTAGAAACCATGGTTGAATTTTGACATGATGTCCGCTCAACCTTGTCCTCGCGAATTGGTCCATCCTCCTTTGTCTTCTATCTTTGTATCTTCTTATGAGCAGTCAAAATTTTCTCCACAAGAGAAAGGGTTGCTCCCTACTCCTCATCCTTTGTCTAAGCAAGAATGTATGTTGTTGAGGCTTCTCAAATCCCACTTAATTACTCTTCCTCCCCCTACTTGCAAGAAATATCATGAACATGATAAAGGAAAACATTATTTTCATGCATACCATGTCGAGTGTTTTGTCATTCCACTAGCGAATGTAAGGCCTTGAAGAATAAAATACAACAAATTCTTGATTCAAATGCCATCACTCATTTTTTTTTTATGCACATGTCTCTTCTTCAAATGACAAGTGATATTGAGGTCTACCTCTATCTTGTATGTTCTAAGAATCTTGCATGGTTCTCCTCCCTTGTATGTTGGGGGCAATGATAACTTGTTCTGAAGATGTGCATCCTTCTTAAGGACTCCCTCTCTTCTCTCTATCTTTCAAACTGAGTGTCCCTTGAGTGGACCCCTTTTTTTATTTTAAAGGGTTCCCGAGGGACTCCTTTGAAATTTTTTATCTCAAATGATCTCTATGGTGTCTAGCTTGGGGGCAGCCTGACTAGACCTATTTCATATCTTTACATCTAGCTTGGGGGAAGCCTAACTAGACCTCACTTTTCAAATAGTGTGTCCATTGAGTGGACCCCTTTTCTTTTGAAGGGTTCCTGAGGGACCCATTTGAAAGCCTTCCAATTTATTAATGATTTGTGTGATCATCCGCTTGTTTTCCTGCGTGGCCACTTTGTTTTTGAACATGCCTTATATGTGGGTAAACATGTCGCTTTGCAGGTGTGCCTATAAAGGCGCTTTCTAATTCGACTTTGTGGAGTCCCCTTCTTTGGGTTTCCTCCATGTAAGATATCTTGGGGGACGCCTCCTTGCAGGTTTGCGAGCCTGTAAGGCGCTTTTTTCTCTGGGTTTCCTTCATGTGAGAGATCTTGGGGGATACCTTCTTGCAGGTTTGCGGGCCTGTAAGGTGCATACTTCACGGGGTTTCCTTCATGTGAGAGATCTTGGGGGTTGCCTCCTTGCAGTTTTGTGGGCCTGTGAGACACTTTTCATCCTACGAGATTTATCCATCATTAGTTTGAGGGCCTTCGGTGTACTTTGTGTAACTTCATAATTTTGCGGAGCTATGGAGTCTTTTTGTTCGAAACTCCCCAGGGAGATAAATTGTGCAGCCATTTCTCTTGGAATTTTCATTCCTTTCTAGCTTCTCCATCTCTTTCTTAAATTCTCTCTTCTCTTTTGTATATATTGAATCGAAGATTTGCATTTTCTTCATCCTGGGTATATGCTCTTTCTCTCTTTGACATCAACTGCTTCCATGTCTTTCAGGTGCATTCTTCTCTTGGAGCAATCGATCCTTAGCTTCTTCTCTTCATTTTAGAATTCTTTTATGTGTTATTTTTTTTAATTTGGGGACAACGCATAGTACTGAGACAACCTTTCACATCGAGGTCTTTTTACTTTTCTAACTCAAATCCTTTAGTTTTTTGTGCACTAACATTATTGTCTTGTGTAGGTATTTCTTGTCTAGTGTGTTTGTTTTGTAGGTTTTCAGCTTGGGGGCATGCTTTCGGGGTTTGAAGAGCTATTTGCTTCCTCTACAGTATCCTTTTGGCATTATGATGTTATTTATGTTTAGTAGATTTCCTTTAGCGTGCATATTAGTGTAGATTCATATGCCCGCTAAAGTGGGGGCAAAATGTAATGTCGTAAAATTGCACCCTGTGCAATTTCACATACATTCGTGTGTCCACTTTAGTTTCCACTCCCTTAGCATCTTGTGTAGGTTCATTTAAGCCCCTACACCAACCTTTTTCCCTCTCAGGATGCTTTGAACCCCTTTTTAGCAACTACCCTCGCGCGTCAACTTTGAGCTAAACTTTGTGCTTTTCCCGTTCGTGTCATTTTGTAGCATGATGTGTCCAAACAATAGCATGCCGCATAGATGTTTGTGTGCCACACTAGAATCCTATGATGTTTGAACATTAAAATGAATGTTCTTGAGCATGTTTTCCACTTGTCATCTGCTTGTGTTGGTGGTAACGCTCGGGATGCCTTGTAACTGCCCGGGAAGCTTTTTTTCCTTCCTTAAAAGCTATATTTTCCATCCATTTGGTCTTCTAGCTCCTCTTCTACCTCTAGCTTCCTTCTAGCCTTGGCTCTTGGATTTTTCTCTTGTTATTTTGTTTGTACAACTCCATACAGCTTGCTACAACAAAAATTTCAAGCTCTCTTGGCAACTCTCTTGGCAACACTTTTGGCTCTTGTGGCTAGCTATCTTTCTCTCCCTCTTTGGCTTCCTTAAGCCTTGCATGTGATACCTCCCTTGTCTTGTGCTTGTGAGCATCCTGGGATTCCATATCCCCTATCTATTGCATCTACATTTTTGTGATACGGGTTCTCCTCCTCAAGCGAGGATTGCTTTTATCACCTCTTTTATGATACGGGTTCTCCTCCTCGAGTGGGGATTGATTTTATCACTCATATTTGGTGGTGCGGGTTCTACTCCTTAAGCGATTTTTGCTTTCACCACATGCTTTGTTCATTTTGGTTACACTCTCTCTTTCTATCTGGTTGTCCGTGGAGGTGGGAACACCAAAATGGGGGTTTGACTGAGACAAACCCCTATACAGCCCCAACAATTTCTCTAGATCTTTCGCATGCAGGTATTGAAGATATTCATGTTGGAGGCTCCATCACTTGTGTGGTTGTGAGCATCCTCTATCTCTTACTCTCTTTATCTTTAGCATTTATACTTTACTTTACTTTAGTCCTATTACATTTTGTCATTTTCTTACATTTTGTAAGTTCTTAGTAATCAGATTGCTAGTAGTCATTTAGCTATTTTCTATGATAAACTTGCTTTCTGGTCCGTATGAGACACCAGCACGCCTCAAGGACGCTAGCGTGTCACGTTTTCATCCTTTGGTCAAGAGCTTGTCAATTTGTCCAAAGAATCTTCGTGACCTGCTCTTTCTGATTTTAGAACTCTCACACTATTCTTTGAGGTAGTTTAGGGTAGTTCACCCCGTGAGGCTCTCTAAATGAAGAGAATTCGTGAGTGGCGAATCCCCCTTCTCTATATTTTCATCATACAAACAGAGAATCATATGATTTGGGGAGGCCTATCATTGAGAAAGCAGGAATTGCCCACAAAATTGATTTCAAAGAGGGCCCTAATTTGCCCCTTTTGGATAAATTGATACAAAATGTAAGTTCTCTCACCAGGGATTTCTTTTCTAGATGATGTCCCCAATACCACTATGAATAATTTTGTTGCACATTCCATGTTTGCTTCATTATGATTATCTCTTTGGGCATGTTGAATTTTCTAGTAATCTCCAAGATATATCTAGGTTAGGTTTCTACTTGTCTTCCTATTGAATTTAACATCGATTGTTATACAATGTTTGAAAATAGAGGCATGCCTGCCCTAATCCAGGTCATTTTTTGCTTTACAACTATGTTGTTTGCCCTCTATATTACCAAATTTGAATGTTTAATTCTTGTCACGTTTCAAAACCCCTTCCTCTAGTAACAAACGTTGCATAGGTTGTTTCATGTCTATAATAAATGACTTACTAAATCAACATAAGAATACCCACCTCACTTGGCCAACTCTCCAACCTTCGCTTCATGTAACTCACCATTCTACAAATTAAAACAAGGCACATGCAGAAATACAAGTTGGCATACCTGTAATAAAATAAACAATCAAATTCATTTCCTCCAAATCATTAAAACAAGACAAACAGTCAATTAGGATAATCATGCACCTTTTGTACATTCAACATCAAAATGTTATCAATTTGATTAGGTGGATCCCATGTGGATGCAAAGTCCCTTCTAGGATTTTTAGAAGAAATTTTATGTAAAAAATGAAATGCTTTTATTTCATACTTGTTCTAATATTTAGAATTATATATTCAGTTGTCCATCACGGATGTGCCAAACATAACTACCTAAAGGTTTTTAAATCCACTATAAAACTACTTCCCCCTAACACATGAATTATATAGATTATAGAAGCCAAAACAATACAATCCACAAGAATTATTTATATTGCTAATGCCTCATGTTTAGAGTGATTGATGATTTGAATTTCTCAATGTGTCAAGTTTATGTGTAGCAATAAGTTTTAATATTGACAAATGCATTTCACAAGCATCATTTGATTGGATGATTCATGTCATCTATAAAAGGTTAACTTTGCAGTAATTGATCAAGTTGATCTTCAACAATATAGTTGAATTCTCATTCAAAATTTTGATGTATCACTTTGATATAAATTTGATTATACAAAGATGTCTAAGGTGACAAAAAGACCTCACCATGCCAATGTGTTTACAAGATGTTGACCCCATTATCTTTTGATTAGTTATTTCCTTGATAATCAAGTAGAGCTACCAGAAGCAATGTCCTAGTTATGTGAGGCTTTTTGAATGATCTTCAATATATCTCTATAATAGTTGCATGATAGTCTATTCCAGCAAATTGATTTTATCATTACCAATATTGATAAGAGGCTAATTTACAATCTTTAAATAACCAGTGGTCGAATATTGCCTGCTCACACAATCAACATAATTCATATGTAGATGACCTTTTGACTGAAATTGTTGAGGTTATATGGCAGACCTTGCTTTTGAAATTCTTCTTCAGCATAAGAATACCCACCTTACTTGGCCAACTCTCCAACCTCCGCTTCCTATAAGTCACCTTTCGACTAAGCTTTTATTGTTAGATCTTAAATGAATTTTACAAAGTTTTCATCTTTTTTAATGCCAACATTAACAATCATAAATGTCTAATTTAAATTTGGGTTTAAAGACACTTTGATATTAAGCTTTTAGTAGTGTCGTTCTTCTTTCAGTGTGCTTTTATCTTTAGAGGGAATGTAAATGTAACTATTCTTCTATGTTCTGTAAATCATGTTTGATGTTATTTCTTGGAGGTGGCAAAAATAATCTAGCAGGTTTTTAAAGTTATATTAATTCTTTTGTTAAGTGCATTTGTTGAAAAATAGAAATTAATTATTAACTTGTTTTTATGGCTTGAATTTTTCAGATATCTTTTTAACAACCAACTCAGTGGTCCTATTCCAACAAGAGGGTCGTTCTCAAGACGTTATGGACTAAAGTTTTAAAGGCAATCCAGGCCTTTGTGGTGGTGTTGTGCATAAGCCATGTTAAAAAATGGAATGAAATGGACAGCATTACAACTTTAAGAGATTGTTGATAAAGCAATAAGGTTTACCTTGCCAGGCAATCTGATATGTGCAGTCATGCATGTAATTTTGATGTAATAATGATGATATTAATACTTATGGAATAAGGAAAACTATTGCATATAATGGTACAACACTTTACCTTATAAATCTAAGAATGTCAATGCAACATATATGTTACATCATGTTTTTGTTCTTTAAGACATAACATGAACATTCCACAATTGTTTTAATGAACTATATGTACTATTTTGAATCTAAATAGTCATGAGCACAATAAAATTTAAATTGACAGTTAAAGATCATGAAAACAATAAAAATATATATTAGCAAAACATTGTTGCCAGTACAGACCTTTGTATTCCTAGGAAAGAGATATCACTATAATGTGCTCATCTATATGTGTATAAGAAAATAAATATTTTCAAAGATTTGGAAGAGTGTAATAGAATATTTAAATATTAAATTAAGAAATTAAATATAATAGATGATGACGTATAGTTTTTCAAATGAAAGCAGATAATTATGATAGTTTTATAATTTAATTCAATTTAAAATTACAAATATATTTCCTTTGTGGAGGGATAGTAGAATTAACCCAAATTCTCACAAGATTGCATCAATTGTTAAATTGTAATTGTATCAAATATCCTTTCAAAATGGACACAAAACTAAATGCTATGAAGAGAATTAAAGAATGTATAAAGAAAAAAACAATGCACAACAAAAAAAAAATGCTAATGTACATGATTATCACAAACCATGTTTTTAAAACTATATCTATCTGAGAGTATAAAAAAGTTTGGATCATGCTTCAAGCAAGAAAAACTCTAATGTATTTTAGTTTTACTGAAACTAACATAAAATACAATCGAACTCCTTCCGATGTAAGTGCTAGTTTATTTAGCTTTTCACTTAGCCTAATAGAGAATATTTCCAATTTCACTTAAAAAATATATTTTTTATAAAATTATTAATTGTGTAAGTTGCACGTGAATTATGCAATCAAAAGACGTTGCAGGCTATATTAGTGATGGCCAAAGGGGTAGTCTATATTTACAATATTATATTGAATTATACAAATTATTGTGGCAGCTTTCACCATTAAAATAAGATTCTTTGCACCAAATGCAAGAGACCAGTGATACAATGGTGGTCCGAGACAAAACATGAGAGTGTCATACCAACCAAACCCAATATTATATACATTCAAAGTCTAATTCAAATCGACAAGAATCTCTACAAATTCAACAAATAAAGGCAAATTTATTCTAATATGACGACAGATATGACAACTGGATGTGGGTGGCTATTAGCTGTATTTGTGGTCGGTGAGACTCTTCCAAGTGGCTATGTATTATCTTTATTAAAGGTCGAGCAGACTCGCATGTGAGTTTGCACTAGCTCTGCCTCTTTTATATTGTTGCAGCCCATGCTGCATTTCCAGATTTGGGCATGGTGTTGTGAGCATAATGTTCATCTTTCTAGTGGGATCGAGTCAACAATAAAAACCCCCTTTATCAATCCACAAAAAGAAACGATACGTCAAGATGAAATAGTTCATTCATAATAACTAACTCTGTAAATGATATTCTTGAACAAAATAAGACATGAAAATTCAAGTATATTACATTTTGACCTAATATTACAAATATTTTGAAGTTTCAAATAATTATGAATTATAAATGTTTAAATTCTGGCAACTCATACCTTCAAATTAACTAAATCTTATCAAATAGCCCACATTTAATAACAGAGCATACAATGAAGCCTTTGCATTCCTCCAAAAAATCTTACTTTTATGTCGAATCTCAATTTCTTGATTTATTTCTAATGTCATCTTCAGTTCTATTCCTAGAGTGAACAAAATAGTTTGAAGGCTGTCGTCGTGTTATTGATAAAACTGCATTCCATGATTCCATCATATTCACCGTTTTCATCATACCACATTACATTTCATTTGCTGTACACAATAAGAAAATTATATGCATGACAGATTGGCACTGTGTCGGCATATGGATGACAATGGAAACACATGCCCATCCAGATCTCTATCGAAAGGCGGGGCAATAGGGGGATAAAGCAACTTACCCTGCTTATACAATTTATGCATGCAGTTTAATGCCCAAAGTGGAGAAACTCGAATACAACAATTCAAGTTTCCATTTTATCTCTGCAAACCATACAACAATCTGGTGAACTACTAAAACTCCAAATAAAACATTCTCGCATCCAATAATTATATAAAGACTACCTTCACCATTTGGATAAAGATCATTAAACAAAGAAAGGTATTGAAATTGTTAATTCAGGAAGAGAGACTTTGATCATAATGAATAGTCACTGATCACTGGTGTTTTTTCTTGGGTTTGATCCCCAGCAGGCTCACACCACAAGCCCCATTTAAGTAAAAACAGAACCAGTAAAGTCTCCAGGTTCCTAGCTAAAAGGAAGTCAATGGAGAAGTCCAAACAGATATATGACCACACAGCCTTGCAGAAAAATGATAATTCAGAAATTTTGTCACAAAGGAATATTTCTTTTTAAACTAATGTTTCAAACACATTCATCTAGAACAAAGAAATTATGAAGTCACCAATTTAGATAATCTTGATATACATAATCCACAAGATGCAATATTAGTAATTCAAATAGATACACACGTCATTCTAGCCTCCCATCTACCTACCACCAATGTTGGTTTTTCAAACATTCCCCTTCATGTAGGTGTAAATAAGAAACTAAGGGTGCATTTCCATTGCCTAGCTCTCTTCAAAAATTTACCCTAATTCTGTTTTGGGCTTCAAATTATTAATACCTTTGACTTGGCGATTATGAACAAACATAAAAATGCATGGAGTAAATCCCAAATGATTCTTGCAGTAAGAATCATAAGAGTTTAATTTGAAATTATTGATCTTTAATCAATTGTTTTTCTGCAACTTGCAACATTCAAAGTTCAAAACATGTCATGAATAATAAGTTGCAAGTTTCTCTTGTCATGAATGAAACTACAGCATAAACAACAAGACACATTGACTTGATATGTGCACTAAATGTGGAAAGGAAAATTAAGGCTCCCTCCAAGAATACATTGTTGTGAAGAGTTACATCCTCTGAATAAAATGACCAGAGAGGAAAGGAGAACATACAGGAGCTCATCTTTACTCATCACAAGGAACACTTTGCATCCTTTTTAGTGTAAAGCTTTTTCTACAAAAGAGAAGTAAAATATTGAAACATCCATCTCCTGCTGACTCGCCTCATACAATAGAGGAATAATTTACAGCTGATCAGAGGAGAAAATCTGTGACTGAGACTACTAGCAACAAAAGAACGCCCCTCTTTCATACAGGTCAACATAAATCCAATAAGCTGATGCCTCTGAACTAAATTAACAGGCCTTCCTTTTATCAACTTTCAGGTGGATATTGAACCACTTTTTCTTAGCCCTCTCCCTGCTTGCATGCTTTGCATCTCTGCTGTGAGCACCAGCTTCTCCCTTAGCATCCTTGTGTAGTCCCTTGACCTTGCTACCACTAAAGGACCTCTTAAGTGTTGGAACTGAAGAGTACAAGGCATGAATAGATTCCCGCTTCTTGAGAAGTTCGTCTATCTGTATGTGATAATTTTGTTGCTTAGACATTATTTGCTATATGACCATTATAGTTCTACTAAAGACAATCCAGAAAAATTGACAACAAAACATGCTTTCTGTTACTAAATGGTGATTGCTACTTGTCAAAATTAGTACAGAATTTTATATGAAGCACTCCCCTTAGTGCAGTTCTACACAATGTTAAAATAATATCTGCAGTTGCACCACAGCTCACATCAACAGTAAATAGTATTACACAATAATAAAAATCAAAGATACTAGTAGCTCACAAATTTACAGATCAAAGATAATAGTAACTCACAAATTGCATTTCTTGCGAATATCTAGCAGTCATTTCTGTGAACTGAGCCAAGACCTGTAAGATGTAAGATACATACAGAATTTATTCTGTATATCCAATAGGTATTATAATTACTTACATTTAAAAAATGGCCCATCAAGCCAAATGTAAACACTCACCTCCTTATATTCAGACTCAAACTTAGAAAGCTCAACACGTTTGGTCAAAATTTGAGCCTCCACTTTTTGGAGCTCCTCTTTTGCTTCCACAAAGGGTCCAGCAGAAACAGCTTCTATTGTATAACTTGCACTTTTGAAGAAATTATCACCTTATAGAAAGAAATCAACTGTCAGCACAGAAGAAAAGCCATTTTATCTGTTTTACATGTATTAGCAAGTACAGAACCAGACAATTCCTTGTCATAACATAGACAAAAATCTTATATGTTTTCATTATTTATGTTTGATTCCAATACAAATAATCTTAATGCTACAACTCTATTCAAAAAGCAATTCCACAATTAAATGTGTATGAGGCTCGTTGGTCCTAAGTCTAACCATAAACAGCAAACACATGCATGCCAGCCTTTAACTCAGACAATTCGCACGGCTGGAAACCATCAAGCTTCTTAAAAAACGCAGCTTCTGGATCTCTGGCAACTGCATTCTGCAAGATGTGAAAAATAAAATTAGAAAGACATTTTCCTTTAAAGCATGGGATAGTACAATCAAACTACACTTAAAAACATGTATATGAGGTAATATCTAAATTATTATAATAATTATCGTGTGAAATCCTTACTGAATTTGCAGTAGTGTCTAAACGATAAACTTGGAAGCGAAGAAAGTACATCCCAGCTGATGTAACTTTTCCTGTCTTTGCACTTTCCTCCTGCAAAGTAAAATATTTAGAGTGTTAATCCAGTTCTATATGAGCCACATATTCTGAAAGATATCAAATACTGTAGAATATTGAAAATCGATACACAGCACAAAGGAAATAATTTATTAAGAAGGGATATGACAACTTGACTCTTACAAATGATAACTCTCCATATGATAAGACTTTGGTCTAGAATTTGAGATATGAGGTTGTGACCAATATTTTACCTACGTATGGGTAGCAGTACAGAATCAAGTGGCACTTGATCCACTGACAAAGTCAATTGGCTCACAAAAAACCCAACAAGAATCAATTCTTACCCAGTGCAAAGCCCTGACACCAAACTCGATTAGGCCAGTAACTAGTCCTGAGCAACTTCGACAGAATGATACCCCAATCCTTGGCAATAAACCAAAGCACATCAATTATCCATTGTCTCGAGACAGTAGATAATATCATAATACTATCAAAGAGCCCAACCTTGATAGCATGAAGGAGAATCTTCACCTGGAAGTTCCTCAACTGTTCTGGTGCATCCAATAAATTTTTTGTTAACAGTGGATAATTTAATTGAAGACTGACTGAGAACTCAATAATGCAACAATATCTGAATGATGATGAATCTGATATTGACTGGATAAGGAAACTGCTTGTCAACCTGATGATGCCAAGGAAACTAATGAATGCAAGCATGGAATGTCGTGCACTGTTTTTAATAACCTGGGTGCAATTGAAGAAATCATCTGATTTTCTTTCTCTTTGGAATGCAGTTTGAGGATGAAATGAAGTCAAAGGAGCTTGATGCAGATACCTGATGTTTCTAGTTTTTGGTTGTATCATATTGGTGCAGCTGACGTTGTTGTTACATTCTTTTTTGTAAATCCATACATCAAATAGTCCCAGTATAAATCTGAACTTTCGTACTGAAAACTTGGCTTATGATTTCATGTTGAGGGAAGAGGCAGGAGAGTTGGGGAGTGAAGATAGAGATTCTTAACATGAAACAAAATCCCATCATAGGGATATGACACCATATAAATAGCTTGCAGTACTAAATGGATAGGCATATCATAGATAAGAACCAGAAGCTAGTGAGCTCCTACAAGGTGAACAGCTGGTGACATTAGTACCATAGAGAGGGAGGATCCTAATGCATCAACTCTGGGACATGCACCCAAAAACTTGCTTCCAGATTGGCAAAAAAAATTGATGCAGGCAATGCCTCATAAACTACCTCTTACAATTGTTATCCACAGGATTATAACAACAAACATGCACACCCAACAAAAGAGAGACATATCTGCACAATCACATTCTTAATAATAGTCCAGACATGATAGCAATGAAAACTATAACAGTAATAAATCTTCAAAACTGGACCGAAAAGGAAAAGGCAGCTCTAGGCCCATTTATCGTTTCAAGAATGAGACAAAAGTTTCTCTTTTAAACGAAGCTCCTTATGAGGATCAACTCAAGAATCATTTTGCATTAAACATAAGTTTCAGGGATAGAGAGAATAACAGTTATCTTGGGTTTAATCCAACTTAATAACTTGTGATCACCATACACAATATGTAGATGTGATCAATTGAATTGAATCTAGAAAGAGGGTTTAGGAAAATGGCCTAGTTAGTAGTTTCTAAACATCAACTCACTAACAGCTGTCGAAGAACACCTAGAGACTCCAAGGTTCCTTGGATACTGCCATTAAAAATTGCATTAGCCCTCCCTTGTTGATGGAAGAACTGATATCTTGGGCCCCTCTGCACTGCAAAAGTTAACAGCATCCTTATTTTAGTCTGAATCAGTTTCTTGTTTCAGGAATGGAACATAAATTTCTCTCCATGATCTGTATCTACTAACAGTTGTAACTTCAGAGTTCACAATATGTAAGCATGATCTTCAGAGATTAGGATTCCATAGTTCTGTCAAATATGTAATCAGCAGGTCCAGAAATTTCTTTGGTCACTATCCCAAGTTTATGTCTTATGATTATTAACTATGACAATATATTTTAGAAATAGCTCCAAATTCACTATGCCAGAATTGGATGTAAGTTAATTCCCTTCAAAATGCATATTCAAATTTAGAAAAATACAACGTACCTGCAAAGCAAGACTCAATCCCCCATTCTCTTCTTGTTCAAAGTACAGCAACTGTTTTATAAAACAATAGTGACGTAAGTAAACTGCCCATTTCAGTTTATCATAGAAAATGATAATAATGAAATATTAATGAATTTCTACTAATAAGCAATGAATGGTAATGGTACTATAAGCTAAACATACACAAGAATGTTCAATGACACCCTGAAATTGCCAGTCATTTAACACCTAAAATAATATACATGGATGTACAATGGATCGACTAAGAAGAAACTGCAATGAATCCAAGCCATGTTACCTATGCACAAGTTTAAATCCATAATACCCTTCCTCATTAATTCAGAACTTCAGACGATAACTGTATTCTAATACAATTGTTGTAAATATGTTCTGATGATTTTGAAAGCTTAAAATTTGCAGTTGAAGCTGATGACAGAATTGCACTATTGAATAGTCATTAGAATATCCTTTAGTACCCAGGCCTAGACAAAAGCATTTGTTGAAGTTCATACTTCAGCTTCCTCAAGAAATTAGGGCATTTTTGTTACAATCCTGTTCAAAAATCTCTGTATACACATCCACTATTGAGTGCATCTCAGCTAAGCTATAGACAGATATAAGTTCAATATAAGCCCCAGCATAATCATTCTCGAGATATAAAACAAACAAGATCAATGAATCTTTAGAACATCAAAGTATTTCTTAGTAATTGGCAGCAAGCAATTTTTCTAAAACAATTTAGTAAAAGCCTGTAAATGAGCACAATAATAGTACAACCAACCTTGAATTTGCTTTTATCAGAGGACATTACTCGTACTACTAGCCCTGCCTCTGCTTCTGCTTCTGTTATTGTAACGGAATAAAAGTGTGCACATTGTTTTTCAACCTGTTAAGTTCACATCCACCTTCAATGTTTATGGCATTCCAAAGACAAAAAAATGAACATTACAAATAAAACACTGAAAAAATTCAAAGAAATGATTTATCCTCACCCTTCGATGTACAGGCTGGCCTAAAATAAGTGGTTTAATTGTAACTGCACCAGTTAATGCCTCTTCCAAAATAGTCGCTGATACTGTAGTCTTTATGGGCACACCAAGCTTGCTTTAGACATCCAAGATTCCAATCATTTGTGATCAAATTGTTGGAGGATATGAGCAGCCAAATGTCTTAAATATTTCACAAGATGTCACTTAAATTGGAGAGATACTCACCTAAAAAGAGCTGCAAACATGGTATTCACTGCTCCAAGGCTAGACAAATCCAACTCCAATTCTTGGTTCTCAGATTCAATTGCCTATTTCAGCAAAGACCTGGGTCTTAGTCTATTATATATGCATAACATAAACACATTGAACAATTAAATAAAGTCTATATGCCTCCGGCACAGGAAACTGACTCAAAGAAATCTGCATACCCCACCACTTACAGATGGTGCAAGGTATCTACTCAACTTCCAATGAAAAAATATTAAAGAAAGAAGTATAATAAAGGAAGAAAAACTTGAAGCTAGAATTTATCAGATGTCAAACTAATTGCTAAATTATCTCAAAATATCTGCAAATAAATTAAAAATCATACCTCAAAACCATCTGCATCATACTGACGACGCTTCTCTGGATCTGAGAGAATACCATAAGAAAAGGTTATTTCCTTGAACAGTTCAGCTGCTGCAGGGTTATTAGAGTTTTTATCGGGATGATACCTGCAGAATATTAATCGAATTGTAAATATGACGTCAATTTCTAAGAAAATGATAAACAATATACATACATAAAAAAGACAAAAATACAATATATATTAGTAACCAGGAATTTGGGTTTTACATATGGGAATCCCATAATTGTACCTGTGCCCACATCTCTTGGTAACTAAACCAGATTGTAATAAAGTTGTACCCTTATTCATATCGTAGCGTACACTTATTCAAAATGGGTGCTTTATCTGTACCCTTGTATCCTATGTCCCCTGGTGATATATGATATATACATACATCAACACAAGACTTGGGATATGGGCAGGTATGCATGCATTCATACATGTACTTACACACATATATATAGAAACACAATATATAAACATTATAATTGAAATATATAATATAGATATAAACAAACAGATATACAATATAATATAATATATATACACATATATACATGCATACATACATGGATGCATACATGCATATATATGTAATGTATATATGTATATATGTATACATATGTGTATATATATATATATATATATGTTTACATATATACACAGGCATACTTTTGCAATATATTTGTGTGTGTGTGTGTGTACACATATTGAATTTTTTCTTTCCTCGAGGTACTTTAAGCTGAAACAAGGTCTCAATCCTAGAATACAAAATGTTTATGGCATTCATGACCTTGTCCAAGCCCCAAATTTGAAACTGCTAAGAAGCATCATGATCCAGTCAAGGATGGGGCATCAAATTAATGGTAGCCTCTCTCTTGTAGCTAGGTCCCAAATTCCTTAGGTACACAAACACCATCCAATCAAGAAGACATTAAGGCGACTATTTTCAGACAGAGAGAAACCAACTTCAAAATTTATTAACTGCTGCCAAATAGAAAATGCTATGAACAAATTTTTATTAGAGCCACTTTCCCCTAAAATAACCTGTGTTTTCTTATTGAAAAACCAATTGAAAGATTGGTTTTCCAAAATTTAGTCCCTTGAGCAGCACTATCTCTTCCCATTCATGCCAACTCTGCACACTTTCATTTCTTGGGTTGAAACTGCTGTGAAGCTTCCAAATCCAGAAACAATGATGGAACTGTTGTAGTGTCAAGTCACTCAACCTAATGATGACACCCAGGTGCTCCAAAGCCAATGGATGAAACCAGTCATCTTGTTGGCACCCACCGCAAATGAAAAGTATACAGTACAGGGTTTTCTGCAAGACCCCTTCTCTATGATGCTTAAACAACACCTACCAAACATTTTCTCTGGATATATCCATACCAACATTCAGATTTCCCACTTTCTGCGTGAGCTTATTAAATTCATTAACATACCCAATGACTTGAGTTACTGCAACAATGAACTTGGTAGGCATGAGAAGTTAATACAAAATAGAACTACATCTTCTCCTACAGATCCTGACTTAACTAGAACGACTGATGCTAAAAATGTTGTTTTCCTCCAGCTCCACGTTGTAGGCAGTACAAAATTGCTGTCAAACAGCTTCTTCAGCAACTACCTAACTGTTGCAAAACACTTCTGCAACAACTATGTGACTGCTATGAAAAAGCTTCTGTAGCAATTACTTGACTGCTGCAGAACAACTTCCCCTTAGCCAAATTTACACAGTTCCCAATTGCTTAGATTTATTTGCAAACATCTCTTAACCCTGCTTTACTCGCTATGGTGCCTTCAGAAGCATTATTGAGCTCAAACATGACTAAAAAATCAAAAAGGAATCATTTATTCTGCTTACCTATACCTGTAAATCCACACATTCTTTTTGGGCAATCCAAGATTACAATAGCCTCAAGATACTCCTGCATCACAACATTTATTTAAATGCAGTACAAAAGGTGTCTAATCATCCCATCCTTAAACATGCTACAGAATAGTGTTTGTTTATCAAGCAACTGTCTGATTAAAATATCGAAGTTAGATACCAAAACTTGATATTATTCAATTATAGTTGACAATTGTTCCCATGGTTACAAAAGCAGACAAGAAGAAACAGAGAGGAGGTGGGAAACAGCACCACCAGCAACCACAAAAAACAGCAACTTTATAATTACTCAGTCCAGCAGTAATTTTAGTAACCATAGATGAACCAGTTCTAATCAAAAACAGTAAAATACTAGCAGCATACTTAATTTTACATAAACCATTAATAAGGTCCACAATGTCCCGGGTGGTATTCGACCATAACCTATCCAAAAAAACAGAACAGTCTAACAGATTATAACTATATGACAAAAGACTCATCAAAAAAACAACAAAGCAGCACAAGAGGCATTATTTGCCTTTCTTCAACAGGTCCCCATACTCTCCCATGAGAGCAATATAATTTTTCCAGTCAAGTTCCTTTGTCTCGTTCAGAGCCTTCAAGGTATCCGGTTTCCCCTATTTCCTCAGCTTCTTGGCAATTTTGAGTTCTCCAGAAGTTGCACCCATCATTGCCCGCCTCATAAGTTTTTCGTAACCCTCATGAGAGTGCCAAGAGCCTTCTCCATGTCTTCGAACTGAACCTGCAGAAAGGTAAGTCTGCTCTTTAAAACATCAATAGTAGAGTCTTTTCCCATATCCAAATCCTCAACTTCCTGCACATTATCTTCCTCTTTCTTGTCATCCTCAGACTGATCAGCTTGTTCTTCCTCTTCCTTGTCCTTATCCTCCTCTGAGCCTTCTTCACCCATCTCATAGGCAATATCCTCAAAATCTTGATCCTCAGAGTCATCATCCTCCTGGGCTTCGAATTCTTCATACTCCTATTCATCCTCATCACTCACAGACATCTTTTGTTTCCCTTTTTTCTCCTTCAACGCCACTTTTGCAAGCCGGGCCGACCGTCTACGCCACTCCCACCACTTCCCTGGCCCTGCATAGTCTCTTTCACCTCCTCATTATGGGTCCCTTCCCCCGTTATGTTTACGACATCCCTAATGTTAACATCATATCTGGGTTTCTTTGCCTTTGGAAGTTCAAGCAGCAGAGGCGAATGCTTCCTTTTTAAAGGCGTGGCTTTTATAAGCTCAATTTCATAAGTCCTTTTCTCCTCACATTTCTGCGACACATGGGTAGAAGGGTTGGAAACATTGGCAACCGAAGATTGGCTTTTAGCAGTTACAAGCACTCTTCTAGCAACAACCACAAGAAGCGGCGGAGAATAGGATCCTCAGCCTGGATATCGACCTCACCAGGGTTTTCGTCCTGAGCCTGTTCTTCATTAGCCATTTCAACACAACTAGGATTATCATTTCTTCCCGCAAGAGGATTGCCATGGGGATTCAGCACCAAAGCATATTTATAAAGGGTTAGCATAAGGCCTTGATGGAGAGGAGGGCTGGCACCTTTCTCAATGTGGAGTTGCATGGAGGACAACATGTAAAAAGGCAAATTAACTCTTTCCCCATGCCGAATGTGGTTTAGCAGGGGAAAGTGGCACGCGTGAACCGACATATACCTTCCCTCCAAAGTAAAATATCTCATTATAAACAGACTAAGGCAAAAGGAGGAGGAAGTTCCAGTCTAGCATCCCCATTTTGGAACCGTTTGAGCCTTTCACCTTCATGCAGGAATTTGTCAATGAACATCTGATAATCCGCACCACTTTTTTTAGCAACTTTTATTCCCAGGTTCTGCAGCCCCGTAGCTTTGGCTATGAGTCTGGTCGTCACTTCGAACTTCACAGCAATTTACAAGCATGTTGACATGTGACATGTGTGCATTTTGACATTACAAAACATTATCTGCAATTTACAGACAGAGACCTTTCAGTAATGCAAGAAATGTTCCCACAATTAACATTTTGCACTTGAAATGACTGAGAGGCAGAGTAAAAGAATGTCTTGGTTTTCCCAAAGCTGAATCCAGCAGAAATTCAGAAAATCAGGTGCAACAGCAGCATTGCTGATGAAGAATCCAGTACAGTTGCTTTAGTTGATCCTTAGTTAGTGTAGATATTCAACTACATAATTCATCAACACGAATCCATTTCAACCTTAAAGTAACAATTAGAGAAGTTGTTCTATGTGCACAATTACAGTACAACCATCCCTATAATAACAAATTAATCAATGTAAGCGTGCTTAGCAATGTAAGGAAGCATAAAAATTAGGGACAATAATAATATGATATGGAGAAATCCAAATTGGGTGAAAAATCTATAAGATTTGAGTGTAAACTCCTTGATCCACCATCTCAATGGTTGTCACCATAGAAGCAGATATTGCAAAAATATCACAATATGTTGGAAAATATCTGATCTCATACTGCAGACTGATATTTTCAAGAAAAAAATGGTAACATTTTCAAAAAAAGTTGTTGACTGCTACTTTGACCAAAATTTTCCAATATTTTTCCTTAAAAGGCTGCAAACTGTAACACCTTTGCTCCTTTTGGATTTATTCTGCCCTGACATTTTCTGCAACAAAACAGGCTGGTTTTTACTATTTACAGTTTCCCAAATGCCAAACGATTTTGACATCTTTAGAATGGTTGAGGTACTTGCATAGCAACAGCAGTTCGTACAGCTCGTAGATATTTCATTTATCAATAAATGCTTTGGCCCAGAAAAAAGTTGTTATGGTATGGTATCTCCAAAGGAAGCTAAACAAAACATAACCAGCTCTAAACTTGCAACAGACTATTTGCCACAATAGAAGAAAAGGTAGTTTTCCCAATTTACATCAGAGACGAAAGAGAAATTTTATATATTGTTTTCACCAACAAATAGCAAATTCCAGGCTTATATCGATGACAAATATTTTCCCTAGCACGAGAGCTAAAATATGTAACACATGATTGGATGGAGCAATGGCTCCATTCTCGGGCTTGATGAAACCAAACTTGTACACAGCATAGCATGTAATAAATTAGATTGACATTATAAAGCCTGAATTTGCAAGTTCGTTTCATTCCATTTTCATGCTCTATTGGTTGCTTCCCACCCACTACCTGATAATTTTCATATGTAAATCATAAATTTGATGATTGAAGCAACTAGATGCTATATTAAAGCTCTCATTCCCTCATTTCTTCTTCAATTTCACTTTATCAGGTGAAATACATTTCCCCGGTCATAGCAAATCAGTGCAAAACAAATATAATATTATATTTCAACAGGAAGTAACGATGACATATGTAACATTAGGATCAAATAGCGCTGCAGAAAGTACAATAGAAATTAATAATTGATCGCTCAATACATAGCTACAGCGTACAATCACAATTCTAAATTCTCCTATTGTTAAGCGTAAACTCTTGCTCTATTAAATCTGCTATTGGTTACCTGTTCAAACGACTTACATAAGGCCACTTAGCACTAAACTGTTAGAAAAGGAAGAGAGAAAATCCTGGTATTTCAATAAGTCAAAATAGGACCCAATACTTTTTAAGAAAGTATGCGTAGGAAGTAGGAGCCAGATTTTGTTTGATTCTAAGGATTCTAAGGACATTCTAGGTGTCTTGCACAAGTTAATAATCTGTGATGCACCATTATCCATCTTAATCGTATTACAGCGCAGCTCTACAACATATGTAGACATTAGCATTAGCTTATCACCATCTGCTTACGTATCTTTTAACGTTTAAGCTTCCCTTTAGTAAACTTCTACTAAGGCCCATTTTCCAGTGGGCAATAACATCATGAGTGAGAGCTAAGCTGTGTTAATTTTATTGAAACATTTTGCTTGTGAAGAGTCTTCTAAATGGTCATAATTTTGTGTGCCAAGTGGCCCTACAGCATTTGTATTTCTGTTTATCTCAAACATTAGACTGCAAAGCGACCATCCTTTATACGCTGCATCATGAAATAACTGAGCTTTGGGCATAACTTACCTTAAGCCGTCTTCTATTATAGTCGACACTTTAGCTGATGTTCAGGAATCATAACCAACAATTATAAATCCCTTCAACAGAGGTAAACAAAAGAACGGACATATTAAGATGATCTTGGAGGGAAAAGACAGGGGCATTCTAACAAGATGCAGGTGTTAGGTCTAAAAGTAAACGACCGGTACATTATTTGTTATTTTAGAGTAGATGTCCCAAAATAACAAATATAAGCTTTACCATGTTTGGTAAAAGCTTAAACAGCCAGTCAGTTATTTATTATTTTGGACAGAGCTGGAGAATGGTGATTTAAGTTCCATTCAGGTGCCTTCCCTTGTTAACTCTTGAACACTAGTGTACAAAGCAGCCGTCCTTAATATGGCGCATCGTCAAAGCCATAGTGTCTGAAATAAATTGAACTTTGGGCATTATTTTCATTGAATCGTCGTCTAATATAGTGAACACTTTAGCTGATGTTCACGAATCAGAATCAACAATTGTAAATCGCTTTAGAAAAAGGATGTAAACAAAGAAACACATATTAAATCGATCTTGTAGAGAAAAGACCAGGGTATACTGGCAAAAAAGGGACTTTTAAGGCCTAAAAGTAAACTGCTATCATGTTTATTTTTTCAGTGAAAATACAGTTATCAAGCTGTATGATGTTTCAAGACTTAGAAAGAAAAGACCCCAAAACAACATATAACGTGCTGGCTGTTTAAGCTTTACCGTGTTCAAGAACTTTAAAAAGGAAGGCAAGGGAAGGCACTGGAATGGAACTTAAACCATCATCGCCATCCCCTTTGCTCGAAAATAACAAATATTGCACAAGCTGTTTAAGCTTTAGCATGTTTCAAGAGTTAGAAGGTAAGATTCTCCCTCGCCCTTCCCTCCCCTTCATCCCTTCCCCAAAGTTCAAAAAATACAGTTGATTCCACAAACCTTGAACAATGTTACACACTACAGAAAAGACAATTTGAAGAAAAGCAGATAACAAGACTGACTTGGGGAAAGACAGAAGGCAAACGACATACTTTAAAGCCATTTTACGGTAAGCAGACTTAATCTCTTGATCGGATACATTGCGAGCGATTCCCAACACTTCGTACGGATCCTTCCGACGTTCTTCCACTTGATTTTCTCCGTGACAGAAGGCCGAAGCCCCAGGCATCTCGTACTAAATCAAATATCAACAAAAAAGCTTCTTCGGGGAAATTTCTGATCTCGTGCGCTTCAACACCCTAGCATTCAAAAGCTCTCCCACAGCAAGGCATTCCGATGCCAAAAGAAAAAACTCAGCCACAAACCTTCAATCTGCAGCTCCTTTCTTGGCATTCGGATCTGTGCAGAAATAATAACATTCTGCACTGATTTAGACAGAAACTGTTTAATATTTGAACAACATTGTACAATACTGAACCGATTTCGACGATTAAACGGTGGAAACACGCAGATTTACAAAAAAAAAAAGACAAATCCCAGCCGCAAATTCTCCAATTTGCAGGCAGTAAGCATCCAAATCTACGGGCTTTTCTTCGCCTGAGAAATTTGACAAAATTTGTCTCCTCTCAACAAGACGAAGAAAATAGTAGACCGAGTTTCTAATCTCGTTCCCACACCTAGGTAAACAAAGTTAGAAACAGTAAAAATCGGGTAGCAATCGGTTGTCAGGCCACATTCCAATTCAAAATATGAACTAGGGCCGGTTTGAATTTAAAATTTTGTAATTATGCTAATTGCACTGTGCTGTTGTGATTAATAATATTTTAATTAAATGTGCTCATCAATCATATGGTTTCTCCTCCTAACAGAGATATAATAATTTTTTAATCTACCTTCAGACCGGTTAGTTTAAATTGGTTCAGTGGAGTCTGGTTGTGCTCTGAATAAATTTAGTGGTTTGGGTACTCCTTTATTTTTTATTTTAAGATAAAAAAAATTGAATTGAAAGAAATGTAAATAGGATTTTTTTTCAATAAAACTTAGTAGTGTGGAGGTTTGAAAGTTTGAAGAAAGAGGATTAGTAATACATCTAATTGTATACATATATCAATAAGATTAATTTAGAAATTATGTAACATTTATTAATAAGTCAAATATGACGACCTTTTAACATTTTACTTTAATTTGAAAAGACTTTAAATTAAAAGAAATGAGGACTAACAACAAATGAATTTGACGGCATGAAGACTTCTTTGTATTAAATGTTAATTTGAAAAAGACCTCTACATTGAAAGAGATGAGGTCGACTCTAGTATACTCAATTATATTCACACTTAACAACAAAATATAGTTGAATGTGAAAACCCTTCATTTTAACTCTCAATGGTAAAAACTTTTAAATCAAAAAAATATTTGAAACAAATTTAACAACATAAAAAACTCTCAATCTTTAATTCTCAATCATAAAAAAATTATATATCTAATTATTTGTACAGCCACTTATTGATGCACACGATAACAATGAAAAGAAAGATATTTAAATAAACTTTATTTGTTTGTCTTTTGTCCCATAGACATTAATGATAAGTTTTTGCATAGAGCAATTTCAAAACAAGAAGAAGAAAAACAAAGTAACTAAATGAAGCTATATTTCGGTAACATACAAATTTGTAAGTTATAACAACGCAAATTTCTAGGTGAGGACAGCTTTGAATGTGTAAATTCGAACTTTAAAAGACACATTTCCCTAGACTGGTCTCAATTAGGTATACATATGACCAATTATTACATTGACTAAATGGAAGAATGTGATCATTGTTGATTTTCCTTTGAATAGAAGATTCAAAAAAGGACCACTGGTTGTATGGGAACAAAGGAGAATGCCTTTTATTATTAATTCATTCAAAAATAACTTTTGGGTTTGTAATACTAACAATATATTATTAAAACAATTTGTATATATGTGTTTGTACTTATTAGGTGTAAAAGATTTTGAAGTATGATTAAATAAATGATTTAAAGATGGGAAAATAATGTTTAGTTGGTTGTAACATCAATTTTAAAAAGACGACATAGATGAATTATTAGTTATGGGTGAAAAAAATATATTTTCTTAACATTTTGTAGTAATATAAAATTGAATTAGACTTCAAAACAATAGATATAAGTAGATAAGATGGTAAACAAACTATCATAAAAATTTGAGGTCTTGAAATGGTGTCATGTAAACACTACGTGGGGCTGAGAGGTGGGGTGAGCAACTATTGGATCCTTTCCTAAATCATTGGTATGTTTTGAGTTTCTTGATATTTTTAATAAAGTTTTGATTAGATTAATAATACCTCAATAATAAATTCCACATTGTGCTTATTCATTCTAAAAAAAAAATCTTTTAAAGAAAATGTCATATTATTATATTATGATGGATTATAATTGAAATTGAAACTATATTAGTTTTATTAAAAGGGGTTAATCTTGTTTACATGGGCTAAGTTATATATTATAACACAATTGATTATTTTAAAATGGGCCACCATCTTACATATTATCAATATAGTTATTTTTTAAAATGGGATGAAATGTGTGTGTGTGTCAATTAGCTATTTCATTTTATTGTCTTCGTCATGCTATCTTCGTCATGCTAGAAAACTATTATTATGTTTTATTGTTCCCAAGTTACTTTGTGGGACTAATTTGATAATGATGTTTAAAGGCAATTCCTATTAATGGCTAAATGACTTCACTTGGTATAATATTGAATCCTAACACCTTCTAGGTGCACTCATGTCAACATCATTTTTGGCATTCCAAAATGTTCAAACCACCTTAGAATTGACTAATGTTTTTTTCTAGATTTATTTGATCTCTAATGTTGTGTTGAATGTCTTCAAAATGGTTCACATAAGTTTATCCTTTTGTGGTTGGTTTCTTATATCACTTGGATGCCCAAGGGATAGATGAGGTTGAATCTTGACTTAGGGATTTTCTAGAATGTGTCATTTGTGGTTTTTGATGGTGTAGGATTTCTTAGGGTTCAATAAAGGAAATTAAACTACCTAATTAACCCAACAAGTTGCATATACAAAATCAAATTGATTTTATAATCTATACCTACATATTTACAATGCACCCTATCTCTTCTTTCTCAAATATAATTCTACCCCCAAGGTAATTACAATTCAAAGCTAAAATATGCAAGACCACAAAGAGAAGCTTTTGGAGTTAATTGAGAATAAACCATGCACACTAGCAAGTAATAATTCAAGTATTAGCCATAAAAGATTTAGGTATACTAAATTATAGATATCTTTATAAATTTGCATAATGAATGAATAACAAAGCTAATTTTACTCTTTTAAATTGTGATGTGTTATGGTATCTTGAAAATCTCATTAACGGAGCTTTCTCTTTAAGATTAAGTTGCTAGTGGGTTCCTTAAAAGTTTAATTTTTGAGTCACATAACTCAACATGTTCAAAAACATAGATACAAAAAATGACTAAAATTTCATATTTAAAAAGATTAGCAGCTTCAAACAATCTATAAACCATAATTTTTCCATTAGTAAGATATTTAGATCCATAGAAGTTCATTAATGGGCATTGCATGGCACAATCCAATCCATCCCACCAAAAAAATAATGGCTCCTAATGATCATAACTCCATTGGGTGGGCCCTAAATAACCATCCATAGATCCATAAAAGTCGATCAAACTTTACCATATAGCAATCTTCTTTGAAAGATCAATTAGGAAGTTAGCTCTTATTTTCAATACAAACAACTAGGATCAAATAGTGGAAGAGTTAATAGTTTCAAAAAATCTACAAATCAAAAATTGCACATCCAAACAATCCATATATCCATGGAAACTAACCTAATCTAGGTGATCATCAAAGGGGATCAACAACTCAATAAACAAACTATAGAGTTCCCTTAGGCCCACACTTAACATTTCAAGAAGTATAGATACCGATCATAATTTTCTACATTGTCTTTCAAATTTTTGGGTAATAATAGCCTACCATCTATTGTCACCATTGCTCTACTAAGTGACATACATCCAACATGATCTAACTAAAATAATACAAGTCAACACAACAAGTTTTAAAATATTTTATGTGGAATGTAATTGCAAGGATGGTGTGGACCATTTCAAAAGGTTGAAACTAATTTATAGATCTATGGATATAGGTTACATATTACCCTTAAGAATAATACTTAACATTTGCACAATACATTGACCATTTTGATTTATAAGAATTTTCATAGTTGTCCCAAGAGTATCTAAAAGTTGTCATATATATGTGTAAGATCAAATAGACTACACCTTGATAGTGATGGAAACACTTTTGAATACTAAAAGAAGATAGTATTGTAAGCCTGGCTAAAATTAGGGAATTTTATAGTGCCATTTTTTTCTCAATGGTAAATTCTTGGATTTTGAGGTCTCGAAAATGGTGAATAGAATCATTATAGTGGCATATGCTTTTTCTCAACTTTAAATATGTTTGTATCTACAAGACATAAATTTTCCTTAGAAATTTATTTTTGATATTATGAATAGCGTTTGATTATCATTTTATTTAATGTAGTTTGGTCTCAATTGCCTAAATACTATAGAGGCAACTTTTAATGTTTGTCCAACCTCTTGTAGTTTAAATTTTTATTTTTCGAAATTAGTAGTTTAATTCCCACCTTTTTATATTAATTAAGATCAAAGGGTGGTGCTATCACTAATAAAATTGTAGTAAGTTAAGGCAAAGGGTAATGTGATCATATAGATGAAATTATAGGTAATTAAGGGCAAAGGGTGGTGCAATCACCAATGAAGTTATAGTGAATTTAGGAAAAGGTATATAACTGCCATGTAATTATAAGCATTTTATGGTAAACATATATTATTTCCATGCAATTATAGGTATTTTAGAGGAAAATTTTATTTTTTATTTTTTGTATATTGCAGATATCGACTTAGCTCCTAACTTGATACATTTTTTCATTTTTTGTATATTGCAATGCATTGAGAAAAAAAATTAACTTGATTGGTGACATTGGTGCAACACGCCCTCTGGTACCACACACACACAAGGATTGGACCTCATTACCACTTGCCTACAATAGGATGTTTTCAACCAATTGAACTAGGGCCCCCACCTACAAGGAAAACATTTCTTATCGAGTCATTCAATTATAGGAATTTTAGAGAAACCATGTGTCATCACCATAGAATTATAGGTAGCAAGGTTAAAATGTTTGATCACCCATGTATGCAAAATTTACTATATTTTTGTGGGGTAGACATAAGATGACTAAAAACTTAATGTGACTATGGATTTGTATTTAACTAAAAAAATTATCCATTCACTCATCAGGCACTCAATTTACCCATCTACTAAATTGCAAGTTTATGATTTTTGGTCCTTTAAATTTGTATTTGATCAATATGATGTGATCTTTCAAATGTTAGATAGGATGGTACTTTATCAAAAGTTGGCAAATAGACAAAACGCTACTTGAATCTCCCATTCCTAGTGACTTATAGAGACATAACTATTAATTAACATTATAAATTTTGTATTGTATATTGTATGATTAATCTCTATAATAGTACTTCTCATATAGACTTGCATATTTTGCATGTGTTGATATTGATTAAAAAATGTTATAATTGATCCATTACATAGATTGTGTAGTTTATTTCTTGTTATTAAATATTTATTTTTATCTAGACAATATCAATAGGTGTGGATTATTGGTTGAGTAAAGTTTCTTTTGTATTTACTTTAAAATTATTGTTTTAATTACTTTCCCCATTCGTGTATGTGTTTATTCATCTTGCACTACAAGCTCAAAGTTTCTCAATGACTTGTGGAGCTCCAAGGAGGAAAAGAAGATGGTGAAAATGGGAGGCAATACCATTGGTAAAAAATGTGGCATGTCTATTGGTGAGTCCTACAATAATTCTTTAATATAAATGATTAAAATATTAAGTTTATGCGCCATGTAAGGATTCAATAGGATATTTAAATTTTATTATTATATGTTTATCATGTATTAGCAGTTTATTATTTTTATTACATATTTATCATATATTGATATTGATAGAAAATGCTACAATTGATTCATTGTGTATATCTATGTAGTTTTTATCTCATTGTTCTATATTTATTTTTTGTGTAGACTGTACCAGCGGTCATGGGTTATTGGGTAAGTAAATTCATTGTTGTATTTACTTCCAAATGAACTCATCTAATAGATTACTACGTGCATCCAAGGGATTGTTATGAGATGTTGTCTTGTTTTACTGATGAATCCTTGACATTTAGAGTCTCCTCTATATTCCTACTTAATTTTTATCCCTGTTGATGTGGTGAAAGCTCAAAGGTGTGTCACACTTTTATAAAGGAAATGGCTAACACTTATCTAACTTTTTAACTTGAATAACTATTAAGTGTCATACATGTTTTAAATTTTGAGACAATATAAACTAATGAAATATAGATTTTATAATGTATTATATTTTTTCTTTTAAAAAATTTAATATTATAAATGAATATATTTTTGTAAATCTAACACTATAATTTGGTTGCTAATAAAATATTGAAAATGAGGTTATGTGAGATGTCTCTTTATATGTGAGATTTCTAACTTAAAACTTTAGTGCATGGATTATTTTTTCCCATTTCAATCAATATATTTTTTAAATAAATATTAAAATCGTATGTACTTAAAATGCAACCATTTCAATGAGAGATCACTTTTTGTCTTAATTATTTATCCAAAATTAAAATTAAAAAACTATATCATCTTGAAATGAAATATCTTCTCTACTACATCATATTTTTTCTATGTTTTAATAAACTTTGATATTTTGTCTTGGAAAAACAATTAACTTTATATTTTGATGTTGATGACCTACTTTTCATAAAAACAAAAATTAAGATATAAATAATAATTAAATATTATAAATATATGCATGTATATATACATGTCTATATATACATGCATACATATGTGTGTGTGTTTGTATATTTATATTTGAAAAGTACATATAGATCTACAAAATAATATTTTTAGATTTTTTTAAAATGTTATTTACATGAATAGGAGTTGTGAAAATATCAAGTTTTTTGAGTAATTTTATTTTTCAATAAATTAGCCCCAAAGTGATGTTGCATATATATTTAGTGGACACTTCTAGTTGAAAGAGTTGTGGCACATATCTAATTTAGCTAAAATGAATCTAGCTAAACCATATAATTGATCAAAATAAATTTTTAATTAAAAATACTTAAATTCACTTGTGTTGATAAGTTATCTTGAAGTGTGACATAGCTTTAACCTTTTACCTAATGGTTTTTCTTAGGTGTCGACTCTTACTACGCTTCAAGTGGAAAATAACTTTGCAAAATGAGTCACTCATTGTGTGTCTTGACTTAACCAAACTACCCTCACCTTTTTGTAGCCATCAAAAATCATGTGTATGATTATATTATTTTCATTACTTTCCCCGTTAGCACATGTTCTATTAGCCTTGCATTATTGGATAACTCCATCAAAGCCTCCTAAGGAACTAAAGATAAAATTAAGATGATCATAATGGGAGGTAGCACCATTTGCCAAAAAATGTGATGTGTATATTGGTGGGGCATGTGATAATTTTATTTTAATCTAAATGATTAAAATATTAATACTATGACCCATGCAAGGATTTAAAAGGATATTTAAATGTCCCCATATATAAATTAATAATTTAGTTGTCTATTAATTTTCATATCTCCATGTAGTGTAGTAAAATGCACACCCTTTCATTTTCACACTTGTTTGGGCCTGCCTTGCTTTATTTATACTCATTTATGGCTTAATTGGTCATATTTTGCATCCACAAGCCCTATGAACTATATATTTTTATGGAAAATTCCGATAAACATCAAAAGATAAATAATCATTTAATGATTTTGTTTGTGTGTCCCTGATTTGTGGACTAGGACTAAAACGCCACCTAGGGCATCTTTATCCTCCATGGGTCTTGGGACCCTAATTTTGAAACCTCTTAATTAGGTTCCTTTTTGGAGTTTGTGCCCCGAGATTTGAGCCTTGGGACTAAGATGCCACCTAGGGCATCTTAGTCCTCCTTGGCTTATTTTCGGGGTCCAATTTCAAATTCAGGTGAAATTTAGTCTCCTTTAATTAATGATTTCATATGTCGGCTTGTTGCGGTGTAATTTTGGGATGTTAAGCATGGATAAGTATAAATACAAGGTTCCTTCACTCATTTCAATCCAATTTTTTTGTGAGAGAATTCTTCATAGAATAAGTGAGTTCACAAAAGCATTCAAGAGCAATTCATCAAGCATTTGGATCCATCATCAAGATTTAAGCATCATGTCAAGGGTTTAGTGCATCCATTCATGTTGTTGAGCCAAGATTGTGGATGTAGCATTGAAGATCTATCTACAACTATTGTTCATATCAAATCCAAGGATCTAAGATCTACATTCTTCATGCCAACTACATGGTAGATTTAAAATTTTCTTCACAAGACATCATCCAAGGTGATATCATTTACATATTTCATGTTTCATGCTTCATTTCATCATTTGGTTTAATTACCTACAAGGGGTTTGACCAAGTCAAACCCCCATTCACTAACAATCAACAAGTTTTCCTCTCTTGTGTGTTTGTATTTGCAAATCTAGGTTGAATACTTGAAGATCATTTGGAGTGCAAGATTGAAAAGTTACAAAAGTTGCATTGCCAAAGTTGTCATCTTCATGGAAACTCACCTACAAGCCAAATCTAGATGTTTCGGGACCTCAGATCTAAGAGGCAAGTGCAGACCTTGGAGCTTAGGACCACCTTCAAACTTTTCAAAAATTTAGAGCAGGACTAATATGCCATCTTGGGCGTCTTAGTCCTCCCAAGCATATTTTTTAGAGATTCTTGGGGATTTTGTTTCAGCATTTGAATATTTAGTGTTTGCCCCGAAAAACAGCAATGAGACTAATACACCATCTTGGGTGTCTTAGTCCTCCAAGGTATATTTTGGCAGCTTTTTTGCATTTCCAAAATTCTCATTGCATCTCCAAACTTCCCAGGTACACATACCCTAACTTGGTGTAGCTTAATTTCATCATTTGATCTCATTATTTAACTTGTATTGCTTGATTTTGTAGGTTGAATGTTCAGTTGTCTTTTGCAAGCATTTGCTTAGTGGTGAACCCTTAAAATCTAAAAGAACCCCTCCTAAGTCCTCCTAATTGTGAATCGCCTCACCTTGAGAGGTTGATAGTCAATCCTATTAGGGTTCTTAGGACATAATTGAATGTTAGTTGGAGAAAGAGTGATGTTCTATGTAGAGCTCTCCTTTTTCAACTAATCATTTTGGTGAACCCGACTTCTTTGAGCATTCTTCTTTTTTTGATTTGGAGTCCTTTAAAGTCTTCAATCTAGGTTGCATTCATTCTTGCATTGTATTTTGCATTAGTGAAATTGCACCTAGGGTTTCTTATCCTTAGTGAAATTGAATCTAGGTTTTCTCATATTTGCATTAGTGCAAGTGCATATAGGTTGCATTTTTACTTTCTTACATCATCTTATCTCATTGGAAAACTGAAAAGTGTATTGTTCATCCTCTTAATTGTATTTAGGAACATTGTTATTGCATTCAAAATTGAAAAAATTGCATTCTTTTGCATCCAATTTCTTGTCACTAGTTAATTTTTCTTGCATTCATTTGCACACTTTTATGTTTCCAAACTTCAAGTCCCTGGATAGGCAATCTGAGAACACTATTATAAACCTAGAATTATTTGATTTTTTGAAAAAAAACCCTAATTGGGACAAAAACGCCCTTGGTGGCGTCTTAGTCCCTCTCTGGATTCCTGTCTCAGATCCTGTTTGAACCACTTACTATCTGTTTCGGCTTTTGAAAACTCAAAATTTCACCAGGAGGACTAAGATGTCCTTACTAGTGTATTAGTCCCTCTTGAATTTGACTTTGCAATTTTTCAGGGTTTGAAATTGCTTTTCTATGCTTTTGTTTGTTGCAATTGCTTTTCTGTTTCAATTTTCTGATTTGCTATTTCATCATATTTAATGAATCTAGCTTAATTAGTCTTCATTCACTACATTTTCAACATTCAAAATGGCATTTACAACATTTCATTTCCAATCTATTGCATAGTTTAGTTAGTAAATTACCTTGTTTTAGGTCTAAAAATCTAAAAATGTTTACATTTTTGGAACTTTGCATAATATGGATAAAAGTACTTTTCACTTTTGCATGCACAATGTTTACATTCATAAAAAATTGTATAAGTTTGATAAAAGTGCTTTTAATTTTTGGATATACATTGTTTGCATTCTTAAATTTTTGCATACTTTGGATACATGTGTTTTTCATCTTTGGATATGCATTGTTTACATTATTATAGCATTGCATGATATGGTTAAAAGTGCTTTTCATTTTTGGTCAAACAATGTTAGTACCTTACCTTTCTAGGCATGCTAAGAAAAATTTCATATCCCCTCCCTATGAGATTCTTTTTTGTGAAAGAGAATACAACCTTGGACAATCCTAACGATCATATTCGTTCTTCTCCTAATATCTCTCCTATTTGTGAAGAAGATATTTTGATGTTAGAAGAACTAATCAATGAGAGTTTTGAGAGTCCTAGTTGTGTCTCTCCTCTTACCTCTCTTAGTGGAAAATAAATTCATGAAAAAGATAACACAACCATAAGTAATCATGAAAATAACATTTGTTCTCATTCTAGTATCTCTCCTAGTTGTGAAGAAGATACTTTGATCTGTGAAAGTCATGAGAATCTTAGTTGTCCCCCTTCACCTAGGGAAACCCTTAATGAGCAAGAAAATTCATCCATTGATCATCCCCCTACTAGTGAAAAAGTCATTTTAGAAGAATCTACCTTTGAGTGGCATGAACATTTGGTTTGTAGCTCTCCTAAAAACTCTCCTACTAGGGAAGATATCACAATGGAAGAAAATGAGAACATTGACAATAGTAATTCCTTAGATGAAGATGATGAAGTGACATTAGACTTCCCTTCACTAAGAGATCATGCAAATAAGGATGAGTCTTTTGAGGTCATGCACATTAGATACCCCTTGTAGTAGTCTCCTAAGCCTAAACTTATCATTTATCCAACCTCACAAAAACCACAAGTTCAAGACAAACCCGTCCTTATCCTTGAACCACCTAAGAACAATGTTTCACAGCAATCGAGCTACAATACCATTGCTCATACATACAACACTAGAAACAATCCACAACCAAGACAAAGACCTTCAACATCCCTCCCATTGCCTAATCCCATCTTATCAGGTCCCCCTCATTTGCCTTCACAAAATGGAAAGGAGTATGATCTTGTCGAACAACTTAAGAATACTCTTGTTAAGATATCTTTATGGTACCTTGTCCAAGTATCCCCCCACTATCATAACATGATTTAAATTTCCTTACAACAAGTTCATATCCCTTCTAATGCCCAACCAAATGACATAGCAGCCCTAATTCAAGGAATAAATGTTGACATTATTTTCCACCAAAGTGAGCTCCTTGCTTTGGAAGTGCAAAAATAATATGATGCTTTCATAATCATAGCTCAATACAATATGGTAGAGATAAATCAAACCCTTGTTGACAATGGCTCAACCTTAAATGTGTGCAGTGTAAACCTTTTGGATAAGCTTGGTGCTGATAAATCAAAAATTCAACTCGACTCTTTATCTATTAAGGGATTTGATAATGTGGGAAAGAAATCGCTTGGTGCGATCACTTTTTCTATTATAGTTTGAAAGGCTACCTTACAAACCCTGATCCATGTTATGCCTCATGATATTTCATACAATCTCCTTTTACGCAGACCATAGATCCATGAGATGCATGTTGTGCCCTCTAATCTTCATCGTATCATGAAATATGTCTACAACAACAAATTTTATACAATCGAAGTCGATCCTAAACCATACAGTTGTTTGAACATTGAAAAAGATAAAGAGAATTATTTAAACACATTGACACCAACTACACAAGTAGAACCCATGCAAGAACAACTAAAAGATAGATGTCCTAAACTCTTCACAATGACATCACTAGATTGTGTAGGATCGTTGAGTTTCAAACCAACATTCATGGGAGAATAAAAGATCATAAACAAAGACTCTAAAAAGGGAAAGGAAAAAGTGGACCCTTCGAAAGCATCCACCTCAACCAATTTAGAAGAAAAAGCAAATTACACAACAAACTTTGTTGAAACTAACTATCAACAACCTCTGAATCCTAAAGAAATGAAAAAGCTTTATGGAAAAGGTTATGAACTTATGAAACAACTTGGATATAGTGGAAAAGGATTTGGTGCTCGAGAAAAAGGTATTTGTGTCCCTATAGAACCTAACACTCAAGAAACAATTAATGGTCTTGGTTATTGTCCCTTGATAGAAATAAACAATCCTTCACTTAATATCAACACCATTACAAAATATTCTTTGCAAGAAAAAAAATAAACAAAGAAATCTTTGCTTAATGTCAATGTCATCATGCAAAACCCTAACGATTCACATTCCATAGATTTTGCATCTTCCTTTAAAGAAGAAAACAAAATCTCACAATCTAGAAAGTCTTGTGTAGGTATGACACCTTATTCTAAACAAGAGATATCTTTGTTGCAAATTAAAGCAACATCCTCTACTTTTGACCAAGAGAGTATCTTGATGAGACTCCTCCAAGCTCATATAATCTCTCTCCCTCCAAGAACACAAAAGAAATTTTATTACAATACTTCATTTTGCACCTATCACAGAGTTCATGGTCATGCTACTAATGAATGTAAGGCTTTGAGTACCAAAATTCAACATCTTAAGGATTGTGGTACTCTACCTTGGGTTGAAGCACCTAGTTCCTCTAACTGAAACTTATTTTCATCCTATTCAGCTCACCATTGTTTTGTACTAAGTGGGGGCAAGGGGTTAGATAGCCTTGTCCTCATATATTGCTTGTCATTGTCTCTTTTGGCTAGTTGACCACCTTTCATGTACATATAAGAGCAAGCTTGGAATGTGGGCGACGTGCCTTAAGTTGGCTCACATGTGAAATTTTGGGGGAAACCCTTTTCCTTTCCATGATGTAGCTTATCAAAAACATATGACTTGGCATATGCTTTCTGAATAAGCTCTCATGTCTCCTTCTACTTTAAAGAAATTTCTCACAGCAATGGTGTTAGCAACTGCTTTAAAGTGGGGGCATACATCGACACTCACACTTCATTGTGCGATTTTCTTTCTTCCTGCAACGTATTTCTTTCTTGGTGGTGTCATTGGGTTTGATTTCCTCCAAGACTGTGATATTTCTTTGACTTGTACTCTCTTGGAAACATTAAGCACAATGTTCCCTAAAGATGAGACCTTGTACGAACTAAGAAAAATCCCTTTGAACATCTCTCTTTCTTATTGTGTTGCATCTTGTTCCTTATTAAATTCATGGAGGTATGGCTTTGATATGGCCCCTTGGGCTCACCTAGTCAACAACTAGCTTCACTAGACCTTGTGAGCATGCATTTTATTTTGTCCTCATCATAGTCATGGGGGTATGACATTGGTATGGACTCCCTTGGGTCTCACCTAGTGGACAACTAGCTCCCACTAGCCCTTGTGAGCATGTGTTTTTTTTGCATAGTGGATAGCACGTTCCACTTGTAAACCCTCTTCAAGCCTAGACTGTTTCCATCGTATTGGATGACCAGTCGAAGCTTGATCTATGGTAGTTCTTTTCCTTTTTCCTTTTTCCTATCCTTGATGGTGTATGCTAGCAATATGGTTATGGATTCATATATCATCCACATGTGTGCTCCTTTGTGCCTATGTTGGTTTTTTATAGGATCTTGACCTTGGGGGCTTAATCATCCCTCTTGATCGTTGTCATCCTATCTTGCTAACATTGGTACACTTGAACCCCTCTTGATTATGTGGTTGGCTACTTTAGTGTGAGTTTGAAGCAAGTTCATCCTCTCACTAAAGTGGGGGCTAGATGTAGTGTAGTAAAATGCATACCATTGCATTTTCACACTTGTTTGGGCCCACCTTGCTTTATTTATGCTCATTTATGGCTTAATTGGTCCTATTTTGCATCCACAAGCCCTATGAACTATATATTTATATGGAAAATCCTAAAAAACATCAAAAGATAAATGATCATTTAATGTTTCTATCTGTGTGTCCCTAATTTGTGGACTAGGACTAAAATGCCAACTAGGGTATCTTTTCCTCCATGGGTCTTGGGACCCTGATTTTGAAACCTCTCAATTAGGTCCCTTTTTGGAGTTTGTGCCCTGAATTTGAGCCTTGGGACTAAGACGCCACCTGGGGCATGCTTAGTCCTTCTTGGCTTATTTTCGGGATCCAATTTCAAATTTGGATGAGATTTAACCTCCTTTAATTAATGATTTCATATGTCGGCTTGTTGCGATGTAATTTCAGGATGTTAAGCATGGATAAGTATAAATACAAGGTTCCTTCACTCATTTCAATCCAAGTCTTTTGTGAGAGCATTCATCATAGCATAATTGAGTTCACAAAATTATTCAAGAGCAATTCATCAAGCATTTGGAGCCATCATCAAGATTCAAGCATCATGTCAAGGGTTTAGTGCATCCATTCATTTTGTTGAGCCAGGATTGTGGATGTAGCATTCAGAGATCTATCTGCAACTATTGTTCATATCAAATCCAAGGATCTAAGATCTACATTCTTCATGGACACTACATGGTAGATTTCATATTTTCTTCACAAGACATCATCCAAGGTGATATCATTTACATATTTAATGTTTCATTCTTCATTTCATCATTTGGTTTAATTACCTACAAGGGGTTTGACCAAGGCAAACCCCCATTCGCTAACAATCAACAAGTTTTCCCTCTCTTGTGTGTTTGTATTTTTAGATCTAGGTTGAAGACTTGAAAATCATTTGGAGTGCAAGATTAAAAAGTTGCAAAAGTTGCATTGCCAAAGTTGTCATCTTCACGAAAACTCACCTACAGGCCAGATCTGGAAGTTTTAGGACCTCGGATTTGAGGAGAAGCAAGTACAAACATTGGAGCTTAGGACCATCTTCAGAATTTTCAGAAATTCAGAGCAGAACTAATACACCATCTTGGGCATCTTAGTCCTCCCAAGCATATTTTTCAGAGATTCTTCGAGATTCTATTCTGGCATCTGAATATTCTATGTTTGCCATGAAAAACAACAACAAGACTAAAACACCATCTTGGGTGTCTTATTTCTCCAAGGCATATTTTGGCAGCTTGTTTGCATTTCCCAAATCCTCATTGCATCTCCAAACTTCCCATATACACATACCCTAACTTGGTGTAGCTTAATTTCATCATTTGATCTCATTATTTAGCTTGTATTGCTTGATTTTGTAGGTTGAATGTTCAATTGTCTTTTCCAAGCATTTGATTGGTGGTGAACCCTTAAAATCTAAAATAACCCCTCCTAAGTCCTCCTAATTGTGAATTGGCTCACCTTGAGAGTTTGATAGTCAATCCTATTAGGGTTCTTAGGACATAATTGAATGTTAGTTGGAGAAAGAGTGATGTTCTATGTAGAGATCCCCTTTTTCAACTAATCACTCCATATTTAAAACCAAACGAAGATATATAATTTGCACATCATTAATGTGGTGTATTGGTATTCACATGACTATGTGAGATGAGCATTGTCTCTTTCCTACAATTGGAGGTTATTTTCTTATGACGAATATGATTAGTGAACTCAAGTTATATTCTTATTTTTAGTAAATCATGTCATGGTATACCATGTATTTGTGTTGGAACTATGTTAGTCCTTTGTTCAAGTAGTGATTGTATTACTTTCTATCAAGTCTCATTTTAAGGTATACCTTGCTACAAGAATGTTGTATTCTTTGATTTTCTATAATATCTCATACATGTCATGCCTTCTCTTTATTATAACTAGTTCAATTTGTCTATTTTAAATGATTTCTAATTCCCATATGTAAAACTTTAATATTTTTAAAAAATTGAACATTGCTTTAACACTTTTGTAATACTATTAAAGGAAGATGACATCCTCACATGTGGAAAATATAAGAGTATATCCATCAAAGAAAAGAAAGGCCTTCATAATGTCCTATTGTAATAAGCAATGAGGATGTGATAACAGATCCATCAAGAATAAATAAACAAGAAAGTGCACCTAATATTCAAGGATTCCATTTGGATCACTTTTATAATGAGCAAGCATCTAGCAAAAAATATTGAAGGAGATATGCATGATGTGGTCCAATATAATAGTGAAAGTGTGAATAGTGAATTCATACAAGGAGAAAATATCCACGAGCTACTAGTAGTGGTGACCCTAAATTTGAAAACTTCTTAAAAAAGCATAAAGCACATTAGTGTAACATGTTAATAACTTTTTAGCTCAAATAGGTTTCTATGTATTTGTTTATATAACCTATAGAGAATTAACATAGAGTGGGTGTGCCAAAGATATCAACACAAGATTTACAATTATAAATATAAGAAATATAAGATGTTGTGAAGACATGATTGAGAATTATGTAGATAAATTTATGAAAATAAATGTAAATGGAGAGTTGAATTTAATGATACATTAGAAAATGAAAGATGAATGTGTTAATGCTTGAAATATAACTAAGTACGAAGATTACATGAAATTGTAGGGACAACTAACTATTTTTGGAAGTTCTATATATACTCTATTTGGAAAGGTGATTTCAACACTACTTTAACACTTTTATAATACTATCAAAGGAATATGACATCCTAAAATGTGGGAAATAGAAGAGTAGACCCATGAAAGAAAATCAAGGCCTCCCTAATTTCTTGGTTTAATAAACAAGGAGATGATGTGGTGGGTGATATTTCATCAAGAATAAATGACCAAGAAAGTGCACCTAACATTTAGGGATTCCATTTGGACCACTATAACAATGAGCCTGCTTGTAACAAAAATTCTTGAAGAAAATATATATGATGTGGTTCAATCTAGTAGTAAGAGAATAAAAAACATATTTGAATACAAGGAAAAAATATCCATGCTACTAATAGTAGTGATCCTAAATCTAAAATCTTCTCAAATAAATGTAAAGTACATCAATGGGACATGTCAAAAAAAATTCAGCTCAAATGGGTTTCTAATAATCCATTCATAGAACCCATAAAGAATGATTGAGTGGACACACCATTCTATGTCACTATATGATGTGTAACTCTAGAAATATAAGAAAGATAAGATGTTACAAATAAAATTAGACACATTAAGAATAATGTACATAAATTTTATGAAAATATAAATGTAAATAGAGAGTTGAAGTCAATAATACATTGGAAACTAAAAGATGCATGTGCTCATGTCCAAAATATAGTCAAGTATGAAGTATACATGCAATCATAAGAATGAATAGTTATTGTTGGAGGTTTAATATCTTTTCTATTTGGAAAGGTGATGAAATAAATTTGATTATATTTCATATATTAAATAGAGGTTTTATGATGGTAGACTTTCCAAAATGTAGGAATTTAATGTAAATTCCTAAAGTTCCCAAATTTTAACTTTCACATTGGATTATCAATAGTGGTTGCAAATAGGTTCAATTTTTGGATACGATGGAGAATCAAGATATATAAGAGAAATTGAATTTGATGAGTTTATTTGTGTTATCTCTAGATGATGTGATGATCATCAACAATACTTTTTGGGTGTGCATGCATAAATGTTTATATTATAGATTATATCTACTAACCATGTCTGCTTGAAGTTCATAAAATAAAATAAAATTTATATCGAAAAGACTTTGATGGATATTGGAGGTTTACATGATTTAAAAATTACAAGGAAGATTTTCTATTTGTTGGTGTAGATAGGGCACTAGTCATGCAAGGTCACAAAAATGGGTTTATTATTAATTTTTAGACATCATGCTCACTATAAATTATCAACATTCACTATATGGCCCATATAATGAATTTTTCTTTTAAAATTTAAAGCCAAATCTAATTTATTTTAAAAGTTAAAGATCTTGTGCATATGGTGTATACATATTTTTGCATAAGTCCAAGAATTTTTTTAGAGTTTCAAAGATTTCTTGAAGGACTTACTTCATGTAGTTACAAGCTACTTAATGATGTTCATACCCTGTGGATATGATTACATAGACTGACAAAAATATGGTTTGAAGAGTATCTATCATTGATATGACTATTCTTTGAAAATATCCTAGATTGGACAAATATGTTGGCATTGTTCATTGATATTGAGATATTATTGAATCAACATAGGAGTCTTCTCCTATTAGAAGAAATGAATGTTCTATCAAAAAAGGCACAAGATATAACAATGTACATTGTAGACTACTCAAATCTACGAAAAATAGTATCTTACTTTGGACAATCTTTATGTCAAAAAGATTGAAGCATTTACAATTCCAAAATGTGTAAGTTGATAAGTAATGATGGACGTTGAACACCCAAATAAATTTCTAGAATATAATGATGTAGATAGCTTATGCACATTACTGTATGGATATATGATAGAATTACACTAATTTAGTAAAGTTGGATATAGCTATAGGGTTGAATAATAAAAGTGCTAGAATGGAGGATTTTAATGATCTTGTGTTTTATATGAAGGAAACGTTATAAGAAATTCCAAGAAGTTTGTCATCTAATATTAGAGATTGCTTTCCTTGGGATGAAATTTTAGAAGTAATATGTATAGTTTATCCTTAATATCGTAATTCCATTAGTGTGTCTTTTATCCTTTTTTCATGGTATTTTCAAAGCAAGGTGAGGTACTTGGCTGGTTATTTTAGTAAAATAGTTCAGATAAATAGAGTGTGGATAGAGGGAATTATAGGCGAGATAAATTTGGTACAATAGTTTGCTCAGTTTGTATCAATGATGATCAAATAAATTAAATTCCTCAACCATGTTTTCAAAGATGGTTCAATAACCAAGCTATGGAGAACCTTAATTATTCAATAAAATTCTACAAGATTCTATTTTAGAATATTTTAATCTTACAAATATATGCCAAACAATAATTTTTGGTTTAATAGAGAATAAAACAATTTTTAATTCCTTATCATTCTTGAAGTTAAAGTTAAGAAAAATACTTGGATAAAAATTGGATAATTGTTTGAGGCTCTATACAACTAGAGATTATGTTCAAAAATTTCCATTTGGTGAAACTATCACATTTGGAAATCTACATTGAAAGAAGAGGTGTGGCAAATATTTTGTCTTAGTCAAAAGGAAACCAACCAAGTCTTTCATAAAAGGTTTCAAAGAAGCCACTTTGAAACACTAGACAAGAAGAGGAAGACGTATCCCAACCATTGTCCAACATAAACAACCTAGACATTTGAAAAATTATTGATTTTGATTAATAAACTCAATTTTGGTCAATTTCTTCATGCTCATGATGGATTGATATGTAATTGAAATTTAAAATTTGGATGTCAATATTATCTACTAAAATATATAAATAGTAAATTCATCAATCGTAGGGTGGTGGTGTTAATTGGTTTCACTTTTTTCATGCTTTTAGGGTGATCCCACAATAATGAGTCCCACTTTTTGGCCAAGATGAGCATTCATATCAACATTTTTAATTAAATCTTCACTTTTTGAGATCTATAACACCTAAACAGTTAAGAATTTGAAGATGATGTGAATTAGTGATTTGTGGTGATTTGTGTGTATATTCTAAATATATTTTTAAAAAATCATAAATCTTTATATGCAAATTTTAATAACTAAATTTTTTAATAGTAAAAAATATTTTTAAAAGTAATGTTTACGTCGTCCAACATAAAAAAATTTCTAGAAAGGATTAAATTTTAATTTTTAGAACATAGATTTGTAACATCAAATCTAGTGCATGGATTTTTTTCATGATTTTTTGTTACATATATATTTTTAATTAATTTTGAAGTTAGGGTAGTTATAAAAGGTACATAGGTGTATGTCATCAAGCATAACTTGTTTTATATATATCGAAATTCATTTATTTTTTTGGTGAAACAAGGACATCAATACCTAGTGCATGGATTTTTTTTGGAATTTTTTTAATATTTACTATTTTTCCATCTATGTAGAACAAATAACTTTATGTTCAGTGAAAACCTATGTTCAATAAAAAATAAAAATTGAATACATAATAAAATGAAAATATATTAAAATTATAGTTGTTGGAAAGCTCGTTTCGAGGAATATGATCTTACAAATTATCTTGTCAAGTTAATTACATTTGAAGTTCCAACTTGAGTTTGAATCTTGAATTTTTGAGGAAAATTTGAAGCAAACACCAAAATTGTCTTGCTAAGGCCCTTTGTTCGGAGTTTCTTCAAATGAAGATACCTTTGTTTGAAGGACCTTCGAATGAAGGTACCTTCATTCAAAGGTATTCAAGTACCTTTGTCTGAAGGTATTTCATTCCCACAAAAAAATGTAAATATACCTTCGGACGAAGGTAATTTCCAAAATGGAAAAAAGGGACCTTCGAACGAAGGTACCTTCGTTTGAACAAAAACCTTCAAATGAAGGTACTTTCATTCGAACAAAAACCTTTGAATGAAGGTAATTTTTTTCAAACAAAAAGCATTGAACGAAGGTAGTTCAAAAAAAATTCCACCCCTTTCCGAAATTTTCATGTCCCAAGTTTGGGACCTAGTATAGTGGGAACAATATTATGCAACCGACACATTTTTACTTAGAAAATAGTGTTAGCATAATAAATCTAGTGTGACTATTAGTGAAATTCAAGTTATGTTCAAATGGTGTAAAAATATTAACTTTCAAATAGTTCTTATAATAATTGTGCTTACAACAATAAATTATGCTCAAATGGTTTAAATGTATTAACTTCAAATAATTCTAACAATAATTGTGCTTACAATAAAACTTCACAAATAATGAACGTGTATTAAACTTCATAAAATCTTGGTTGTAGCTAGATAAATGTAAACACATATATCACAAGATTTTATGGACACAATAATAAGTCATAACTTCTAAAGTAACAACCTTGTATATATTACTACCATATAATATGGCTTAAAACTAAATATGGTGCAACATAAATTATCATGGAAGCAAACACAAAGGTTCCTTTGTTTTAAGTATTCAAAAAGAGTGGCAAAAAGTAATATACACTTAAAATATTTGTTATGTAATACAAGTTTTGAAAAACTAAAATGACATGTAGATCACTATATATAGGAGAATTAAAATAGTTGATTATATTTTCTACTTAAAACTTATTTTGAGGATTTGTATATTGATATATGGGAGTACGAAATCTATAAGAGAGTCTCATTTTTTTTAATTCTCTAATTTAAGTGACCTTGGAAGTAATTGAGAGGCCTTGGACTATGGATAGTGTATTTGGGAACCTATAGCAATGAATTTTATTGCATGTGCTAAACAATTTTTAATGTCAATCTTATTTATGAAATAATTCCATGGTGGTAGTGGTTGAGCATTAAAGATTATATGTCTAAGATTGTGATTAGGCTAGAAAATCATGGGGATGATGTGGGTTAGATAATTAGTTCATAAAGGTGTATGTAGGCCAAGGAATCCTATAGACAACTCTTGGTCTATACAAGCTGGTAGATGAAGTCTATTGTGGTTGATCACATGTTATGAATGGAATCCTAGTGTAAGCATCTCTCTTTTCTTCATAAACTCTTAGAATCATGTCAAGTGGTCATGGAAGATATTTTTGTTATAACAGGACATCTTATAAGTGTAACAACTCTTAATTTGTATATAAATTTTCCATCAATTTGTTTTATTCTTATTATAAATTTAACCAAATATTAAGTTTTTATGTATCCATTTAACTGTATATTTAGGTAGTCATATGTCTATACAAGACATGCATCCATCCACACAAGATAGGTATTCATCCATATAGGATGAATATAATACTTTGGCCAAAGACTTAGATTCATGTGACATCCACTACCTTTAGTCTCTCTTGAATGACTACACATCCCAAATAGAAGTGTGTTGAGGTTGTCGTCATTCAAGTATATGTATGTATAAAGGCTTGAGTCCCACCTCAAAATTTGGCTTAAAGCCTAAGGGAGTCAAACAAATCCATCCACTAGATTCTTCTGAGTATATAATGAATTTATTTTTATTTTAGATTGAGTTCAAGTATTTAATTAAATTTTTCCATGATTATTTATACTTAAGATATTTACTTTAGTGTTTTTAAGTGTTAAGCATAGGTTTGTGTATCCAATTCTTGGAATGTTCCCAACCCTACCCCAAAAACTTGTGTATTGGGAACCTCCTTCATTACCTAGATTGCTTGTATACCTACTTCCAAATAGGATCAAGGTGTAATATATATTTAGTTAAATTTTTTAATCTAATTTTGATGTGAATGGTTGAACATGGGCATATAGTCCTTTCTAGGGCCCTTTTTCCCTAGATAGTTCTTTGGCGACTACTGCCCAAAAAGGGAAATATTAATTCATCAAGTACATATTCATATTGACCAAGAATTGTTTACTAATATATTCTAATCCTCTTCCTAATTAAGTACTTAATCCTTTTACTGGCATTTTTTATAACATTACCTTTAAATCGCACTCCTAAATGAGTAATATTTTCCTAAGTGATACTCCTAAGGGTTACCAGACCAAGTTCTTCTCCTAAGTGATACTTCCCCTCTCCTCTGGATGTTCAAACCTAAATTCCTTCACTCAACTTGGCACATCATAATAGTAGTTATTCAAACACAACATAACCATATACATCATACATTTCATAGTTAAAATAATTATAGAATATCAAATTGCATCAATCATTCATTCATCATATTTCCATTCAAGATTCATTAAACATATTCATATAAAGGTTCATAAAACACTTCATGTAAATATCCATAAAACACATTCATTTATTCAAGCAATTTAACCAAATATGGTAATAGTAAATAGGTAATATCACTAGGGGTGTAACATATTCGAGTTTTTCCCACTTCTTTATCCTCTATCCGCATTTGAACAACTTGCGCGCATGGTGGATTCTACTTTGGGGGTACCCCACGGTGCCCCTTTGTCCCCTCCTAGCCCGAGCCTTGCCTATTTCTTGTGGACTCATGTCCCTTAGGAGCTACTCCTACTCCTAGCTTGTTCGAGTCCAAGGTCCCTATGATCTCGGGTCAATCACCCATGTGTTTGATCCTATCTGGTGTGGAAGTGTCGATGTTTGCAATTCATCTAGAGGTTCCTAGTTGGAAGGATGTACTGACTAATGGTAGTCATGGTATAAAGGTCACCACTCCTTGCTCAAAAGGCACAAATTTTTCTATCTCTGATTCAATCAACAATAGGATTCTTTCCTCAATGGAAAATGTGATGGTGGGTCATTTTCTCTCCGTCAACCTTTTATTGATATGGTTAGGATATGGGTTGTTGCTAAATGGAATCTTAAGGGAAGTGTGGACATTTGTGCTATGACGGGAGGGATGTTTTTGTTCAAGTTCATGGCTTCTGATGACTTGATCACGGTCCTCCTTCTGGGCCTTGGGTGTATGGGAAGCACAGTTTGGTCTTATGCCACTAAAATTTAGGGTTCGACCCTATTGTGGATCTTAATAAGGTGGTTTCGGTATGGGTTCGCCTTCCTCATTTTCCTCTTGAGTATTGGGACAAATCCATTTTCAAAATCATTGGGGATTCTTTGGGACAATTTATTACATCAGCCTCCATTACCTGTTCCAAATCCAGGTTAGTTTTTGCTTGCTTTTGTGTCAATATTGGTGTGCATAGGATGCTTCCTACCTCTGTGAAGCTATGCTCTAAGTTTGGTACTTTGGTCCAACCAGTCTGTTATGAAAATGTGGTGGTCTATTGTTAGAAGTGTGCTAAACTTGGACACCTTATTACTGACTGCAAATCCTCTTTTAATCATGTGCCCAAACCTGGTGATACTGTTGTTGCTGATGAGCACTATCCTTTGGAAAGTGACATCTTGAAGATAGTGGACTCTCTGGTTAAGTCTGGCTCTCCTGCCTTGGATGATCCCAGGTCCTTGAGAGTCATTTCATTGAAGGGAATGTGTCTTGTTCTTGTCTGAATTTGGTCCTTGTTGCCCCTTTTTTGACTATGAGTGTGGTTTTCGGTGCAGACCTAGTGGTTGGTACTGCTACTTCGGTGTTGGTTGCGAGTTTTTTTATCATGGAGGATCAGGTAGTTGGTTTTGTCTCCCCAAACCAAAATTTTTGGGGGGCCACAGATCTTGGTGCCTCTTTGAAGATTGGTGGGTTTGAGCTGGCTGCAGGACCCAGTTGGACCAAAGGAGAAGGCAAAATATTGGAGGAGGTGGCTGCCAAAGTAAAAATTGAGAAAGGTGTCCTAGATTTAGTTGATTTAAACCAGGAGAAGCTAGTGGAAGAGGAGTCCTGACAACCCTAAAGAAAAAAGGGAAAAAGAAGAAGGTAGATGTGGGTGGCGATTCTAAACTGGGAAGACCCAACCAGCGGAAAACCAAGTAGAGGGAGACAATAAATGAGATAGTAATTGGTAAATAGAGGAAATTGGAGGTGTCCTCAAAGAGGAGTTAAAAATGAAGGTTTTGTCCTGGAATGTGAGAGGACTGAATAGTTCTCATAAACAACTTGCATTGAAAAACTATGTTTTAGAACATAGGATAGAAGTTTTACTGCTACAAGAAACAAAAATGATGGTATTGTTAAGTATATATGGCCAGGTGCTCTTTATTTTTGTAGTGATGTAGAGGGGGCGTTTGGTGGGCTTGCAGTGTTATGGAACCCATCCAAGATCAATGGTACTAAACTATTATGTTGTTTAAGTAGTGTGGAAGTCTTTTTTTCTTACCCAAGTGGCTCTTGGTCATTGATCAATTTTTATGCTCCTAACCAGAGGAACGTTATAAATTCCTTGTGGCAAGATCTATCTGATAGATTAAAAAATAATAGGGGACCTTGTTGGTTGGTGGCAGGAGATTTCATCTCGGCATTATTTCCTTCAGAAAAAAGTGGTGGTCTGGTGAATTATTTTGGCAACATGGTTGATTTGGAAAATTTCCTAAGTTCTTTTGGCCTGATTGACATTGACCTCTCGGTTCAATCCTATACTTGGACTAACATGCGTTTTGGGAAAGTTTTAATTCAAGTCAGGCTAGATAGGTTCCTCTGCTCTTGCAACTGGTCGGCTTTGCTTACTGCTAACCTCTTTGCTCTACCCAGGACTATTTTTGACCATAACCCTCTCTTGCTAGTCATGAACGATCTTCCTATTGTCAAACCCTTCCCCTTCAGGTTTGAGATCATGTGGAACTCTCATCCTAACTTCAAGGATAAAATTGCTTAATGGTGGAATACTCTTGTTCATGGTTCACCCATATTCAAGATCTTTTATAAACTTAAACATATCAAATATATGGTGAAAGGTTGGAACAAGAGAGTTTTTGGTGGTGTATTTAAGAAGAAAACAAATTTAGGGGAAAATTTGAAGACTATAAAAAAAATGGAAGATGGGGATGTCAGCTTATCAACCTGAAATTAGGAAAGAGAGAGTTGAAGGGAGTGGGAGCAAATTTTAAGGAAAGAGGATTTTTTTTGGAATCAAAAATCTAGAGTTCAATGGTTGCAAGAAAGGGATAGAAATACCTGCTTCTTTCATGTATTTTCCTTGAAACACAAGAAAAGAAATCAGATAACTAAGTTACATGATGATCAGGGGGTTGAGTTCAAGACGCCCACCCAAATAGGCCTTCTGGTAGTGAACTATTTTCAAAAGGCTTATCAGGCCCCTATTGAGGCTCCTAATCCAGCTTTGGACAATCTACTGTTGGACCCTCTCTTGACCACCATTACTCTGGATGATAACCTCTACATCCTCAGTGTTGTCACTCCTGAGGAAGTCAGTTTGGCCACTTTCAACATGGGGGCTTACAAGGCTCCTGGCCCAGATGGTTTCCCTCCAGCTTTTTTCAAATTTTCTGGGAGATTGTGGGTGGGGACCTTATTTTGGCTGCTAAGGATTTCTTCAAATTTGGTAAGATTCTCAAACAAATGAACCATACTTTTATTGCCTTGGTTCCCAAAATTGTTGATCCTCAATCTATGACTGATTTTAGGCCCATCAATCTTTGCAATACTTTTTATAAAATCCTCTTTAAAATCTTGGTGAATCGTCTTAAACCCCTCCTAGACAAAATTATCATCCCCACTCAAAAAGGCTTTGTTCTTGGTCGACATATTCTAGATGCTACTATAACTATGCATGAATTTCTCCATTCAAAAAGCAACAATGCAACCATGACCCTAAAACTTGATATTTCAAAAGCTTATGACAAGGTGTTATGGGATTTCATTCCTAAAGTTCTAGCGAAGTTTGGTTTTTATCAACATGTGGTCAACCTCTTAATGGAATGTATATCCATATTAAATTACTTTGTGTTGGTAAATGGGACTTCTTGGGGCTTCTTTAATGTTGGGAGAGGTATAAGGTAGGGGGATCCCCTCTCGCCATATATTTTTATCATGGTCGCGGATGTCCTAAGTAGTAACATTTCAAGTTTGTTGTCGGAGGGGGCCATTAAAGGGGTTAAGGTTGCCTCTTCTTTAGAGCCTACTATTATTCAACAATTTATGGATGACACCTTTCTCTTTGGGAAAGCCTCTGTGATTGAAGCTAAGAAATGGAAAAATTGTCTCAACAATTATGTTGCTTGCTCTAGGCAATGTATTAACTATAATAAAAACATGATCTATTTCTTCAACAACACTTTGTCTCTACAAGCTCAAGTGACTACTGTTCTTGGTTGTTTGTGTGGTTCTCTCCCTTCAGTGTATCTTGGCTTACCTTCTTACTATCAAGGAAGCACCTCAGAATTTTAGAATTTTGTCCTTGAAAGGTTAAAAAGGAAGTTCGTTGGTTGGAAAGGTTCCATCCTCACTCATGCTGGAAAATTGTAGCTTTTGTCAACAAATCTTCAAGGGATCCTTGTTTCCTATGGTCAGGGATTGAGGAAAATAAAAAATTTTCTCTAGTCAAATGGGATAATGTTTGTAAACCTAAACCTTATGGTGGGCTTGGGATAAGGAATATCCCCTACATCAACAAGGATTTGATTGCAAAAGTGGGGTGGGATCAATTGAGAAACAAAAAGGATTGGTACAAAATTATGAATGCTAAGTATCTCCAAAATAGACCTTTGATTAATTTCCTCTCTGAAGATCACCCTTCGGGGTCTTTGGCTTGGAAGAACATTTTTAGTTTGTAGGGGTTGCTTAGGACTAGGATGAAATGGAAAGTTGGAAATGGTAGTAGTATCAGATTCTAGGAAGATCCTTGGTTACTTGAAACCCCTCTGGCCCATTCTAAATTTAGAAACCTAATAAGACCATAATTTTTCTTCGGCTTCTACATTATGTATTATCTCCTTGGCTTGCAAGGGGCCTGAAGATGGAATGATTTGGCCCTTTGTTTCCCTCTATCTCTTGGGTTGTGTTCCTTGGCCAATTCCTTGTAGGATCTACTTGCCCTTACAAGATTACCATTGAGCAACATGGAGGATGAATGTTTCTAGACTCCTGATAAGCAGGGGGAGCTTACTGTTAAAATGACTTATAATCTATTGTTTGACCAGAGTGGCATCCTTGGACCCTAGAAGCAGGTTTGGAATAGACACATGATCCAAAAGATAAAAAAAATATGGTGGACTACTTGCCATAACAGGATTCTTACTCGAGATAATTTGAGGAAAAGGGGATTTCAGATTCCCAACAGATTTTAGTTATGCAAGTGTGATGAATAATTTGTGGACCACTTGCTTCTGCACTGCTTTTTTGTTGTTAGTGTGTGGGAAATGGCTTTGGAAAGGTTGGGTACTCAATGGGCTATGAACAAAGACATTATTTCCTTTATTTTAGGCTAGTTTGGGCCTTTCATTCACCCCATTCCTCATGAGATATGGAATCAAGTCCCCCCATTATCTGTTGTTGTTTATGGAAAGAAAGGAACAACATGATTTCCAAGAACATGGAGATGAGCCCAAAGGAGGTTTTTGGTATAGGAGCAAGGCTTATTGTGAAAGATATTTCTCTCTTCAAAGGAAAAATCTTGGATAAGGCCCCGACTGATTGGGAAATAAAAATGGCTAAAGCTTGGCATCAAAATATGGAGGCCAATTCCTATGACAACTATAGATCTTAGGCTCAACAAGGCACTATTTGGAAACCTCCTGACCATGGTTGGCATGAGCTCAATTTTGATGGTGCTGCCAAGGGCAACCCAGGAAGGGCAATTATTGGAGGTATAATAAGGGATTGCAAAGGTAATTTTGTGGCTCGTTACTCGAGGGGATTGGGATTCAATCCTCTATGGTTTTTGAAGCTAGAGTGTTGCTAAAGGGCATCCAGTTGGTTATCTCTATGGGGATTGGGAAGCTGCATATTGAAGGAGATTCTAAATCTTTAATTGATGCAGTCAACCTAGGTAGATTACTGGGTTGGAGTACTAAAGAAATTTTAATAGACATAAAACATCTAATGTCTAAGCTAAATTTTAAGGTTGCTACCCATATTTATCGAGAGGGTAACCAAGTGGCAGATGCTATGGCTAATTTTGGCACCCATTGGAAAAATTCTAAGTGTTGGCATGACTTGGGGAACCTTCCACCTAGTATTCAATGTTTAATCCTAAAGGAGAAAGACACATTTATTATCCATGATGTTGAATACTTATGTGATGTTATTGGCCTTATGGGGGGTCCACATTCTAGTCTACGGGGCTGTGTGGATGGGTTTAAATGTTGAGGTGTTCTACAAGTGGAAATTTTGGAATAATGAGGTGGAGATCATGTTTAAAAATTCTTTCATGAGAAGTTATGGGGAGTACTTCATGATTACGGTGAAGTTGGATCTGGCCTTACGTAATCTTTTATTGAGATTTGATATTTGCACCTATTTAACGAGGCAAATTTTGGAATTTAAATTTGATGTGACTTGCATGCACGGGGTGAAGCTCTGAATTGGTCCTTTCTATCTCGCTAATTTGATGCTTCTGCTAAAGGGTAGGGGATTGTGTTTAGCTAAATTTAGCCCCATGGCCAACTTTCATTAGGAATTGTGCAAAAGCAACGTGGATGGCAAACCTTCCCATTCCATCATTTCTTACTTATCTGGACGCAAGTGTTTGAAGACTCACATTAATGTGATCACCAAGATTGCCTTTTTGGATGGTACTTTTCAAGCATGTATTCTATACATGGCTTTGATTTCCCAAGGCCGCATTGTTTGGCTTAACATTTTATGTATGCGAAAGACTACTCAAATTATTGAAATATCAAACCTTTTACTCTCACAGGCTTTCTAGTTTTTTTGTGTGTAGAGAAGTGACATGGGCGGTGATAGAGTGCGAATGAAGCCTAATAACTGTGGTGAGTTCCATAAAGACCCTCTGGTCTAGCACATATGCGTGGAGGGCGAGCTTGTGCCTTTAATGGAGAATTTGGTGGGTCATGATCCTAAGTTATTCAAACAGTTTCTAAGCTTCTAGAAAGAATGTAGGGTGACCTTGGGTGGTATCTCCTTTGAATTTAATGAGGAGTTAATAGCCCAATCTACAGGGCTGCAGTGTACTGGAAATAAGTACCCAAAACATACAAAGTCATAGGACAACAAAAGCTTGAAGGCTTTCTTTGTTGGTAATGAAGAACCTATGCGCAACCCATCGGGATTTGAAAGAGAGGCTCTATCGTGGGCTTAGGATCAGGTCTACCTTTCCCTAATGAAGTATGTCACCCTGGAAGGTAGATACAAAACCTACTATTTCTATCATTTTCCTCTTCTGAATCACCTCTGCCATAAAATTTTGTTAAGCTTCCTATTTTTCTTGATTACAGACTTAGAAAACTTTTTTGAGAAATGTATGGAATATACTACCCAAAACCCAGGGGATTCTCCTCCTCTGTCACTTTATCAAGGCCTCATTTTGAGGCTCTACCACTTTCATCTTGCTCTCTTCCTGCTTAAACCCATCTCTACCGTCAGAATTGAGGAAATTGAACCCCCTGTGCAAACTATTTCCTCGGCCGAGTCTAAGGGACCCAAAAGACAAAACCCCTTCGGAAAACCCTAAACCTAAACCACCCCCCAAGAATATTAAAGGAAAATTTGGGTTAGCCCAGTCGAGTGTTTTGGATAGTCTTTGTGAATTGAAGTCTGGCCCTGCCAAGATGGTCAACAAACCTACCACCAAAAAGAAAGTGATAGATGAGGGGAAGGGTTTAACGGAGTTGCCGACCATGGATAGCAGAGGCAAGAATGTGGTGGGGAAGGATTCCAAGGGTGAAACTATTGTGGCTGCAATGGTGGAGACAGGGGTTGAGATGACCAAAATTAGGAGGTCTAGCAGATTGAAAAAAAATAACAAGAAAATACAGATTAATGAGTTGGATTATGATGAGGAGTGCTCTGATAGAAAAGGTGATAGGAATGAGGAGGAGTCAAAGGATGCTAAGGGGGACTATGCTGAAGGGCCTCACACCATCCCAAATCTCAAAAGAGTGCATAATGAGAACTTGGTGTCCCATTCTTCGGACCCGGATGTGGAACGCACTGATACTGTGAAGAATAGGGATTATGGGGAGGATCTTCGTGTGTTGTAGGAGAGGATGGAGAAGATGGAGAAGAAGTTTAGAGGCTTGACCAGGTTCACTATCAAGTTAGTTCACTGTGTCACCAACACCCTCTCTGTTGTTATGGAGTATGAGGTGGACATGAAGACTGATGAAGATGGCCCTGACTAGGTCGATGATGATGTTATCAATGCTCTCTCCCAGAATTGGGAGAATGCCTATTAGTCTATTGCTATTGTGTGGTGCTCTTCGACTGTTAGTCTGTTTTGTTATGTTTTTTTTGGCTTTGCTATTTTAATTTTTTTGGACATGATATTTTTTGGCCCTAATGGCTCATTGTGTAAAGCGTACAACACCTTGTAAATGTTGCTTATCGTATCAAAAACATATTACACCCCTTGTGAATCATCATCTCTGATGATTTATTAAGTATTGAAATGGAAATATCGTAAACATCAAACACAAATCATTCTAAATCATGACAATACAAAACATAATTATTTTCAAGAGTTTTCAAAATCTAGCAAGACTTGTGGGAACTTTTGCTTCATCTCAACATAGTCTTCCTAAGTAGTATAATCTTCTGCATATTGATCCTATTAGATCTTGCACTACATAACCTCTCTATGAAATAAGTGGAGCTTACGTGTTATGAGCACCTTGAGAGGCTTGATTATTACCACTCTAGGTCATGTACTTGTAAATCATTCCAATCAATAACATGGTTATCACCTAGTATATACTTCTTAAGATACAAGACATGAAAAACATTATGCATCCTAGCAAGAGTTGATGGAAAATAAATCCTATAAGCTACAAGGTTGATCTCCTCAAGAACCTCAAAAGTACCTACATAGGACGAAGCTAGTTTGGATGAATTTCCAAATTTGATTGAACTCTTGTGAGGCTTGTGGTGTAGGTGCACCCTAGCATGAATAGGCCTCCATGAGGCAAATTCAAATTTTTTATTTAAGTTTGATGTCATAATGTTGTAATAAGGTCTAAATGGCCACTTTGAGCATGTAATAGGTCCTAGTTAGTAATTTTAAGTTTATTGGGCATAAAGTGTAAAAGTTGCAAAATTTGACAAATTGTTGTCAATGCAAAATTGTAAAATGCAACAAATTGTAAGAAGTTGGAAGGTGAAGAGTCAAGGTAGTTGAAAAGGTAGTTTGAGGCATTGTATTGGTTTTATAAAGGCATTTTTTAACCTCACACATTTTGAGGAAGGTTGGAGGATAATTTATGAATGAGGAAATCAATAAAATCCCTTGTTTTTTGTATTTTATCTGCAATTTCATGTTTTCAGGCCATTGTACGACCATTTATTGTGCAAAAATCCACCTCTCCTCCTTTGGAATTGAAATCCCTATGAAATTATTTTCTTTTTAATTTGGTTTCATCATAATCCATTTAGAATTGTGAAAGATATTGGCAAAATTGTCCAGGCGGGTAAAACCCTGAACTAGGGTAAGCAGTGAGTTGTTAAAATTGTGTTTCTTCCAATTTACAAGGTGGAACAGTCTAAATTTTCATATGTAGTTTTATTTTGGAATATATTTTCATATCCAAAATTCTTAGACAGAGAGATAATGGTTATCATATGAAACAATGAAGCCCTAGATCTGTTGTTTGTATAAAAACCTAGAAATTGACAGAGATCAGTGAACATTCTATGTTTTGATAAAATGACTGGAATTCTACTTGGTGACAATGGTTTCAAAAGGTTTTTAGATGTATTTAGATCCTTCTCTTAGCAGGGTTTGGTGAAATTTTAAGTTTTTGAGTCCTTTGTTGATGACTGTCCTATTATGATAGTTTGTGGACAGTCTTAATGAGGACAAAATTTGCAAATGTTGTCTTCCATATTGGAGGGCCATGAAATATTATTAAGGGTGTTTTATTGAGGAGTTTTGTATGCCATTGGAATCAAGTTGAGAATCCTTGAGAGTCATTTTTTGTTTCATATCAAATTGAGTGGTGACAAGAAGCCTATTTAGGTCGATTAAGACAATCAACTTTGAGAGTTCTTAGGTTTGAGATGTTTGTGTTGGAGAAAGTGTTTGATTCAATCACTTTTATGTTGCTTAATGTAGTTTTGAGGAATCTACAAGAATTTTGTGCCTTAATCTTTGTTTTGGTGTGTTGAAACAAGGATTTTATGAAGGGAAAATGAGTCCTAGTTACAAGGACAAGTGAAATTTATTTGAGTTGAGATTGTTTGGTTAGTTGGTGCTCTTGCATTATCATCAACTTGACCCTTAAAAAAACCTTTTCTCCTACTAAATTTTTTTTGGGTACCCGTTTGACATCAACACAACTTTTCTGCCTATCATTAGCTTTTGTCAATCTTTGCTTAATAATACCATCTTGCTCCTCCATTTTGGATATCATTTCTAGCCCAAGGCTTATCCTATCTTCTAGCTTATCCCAACTTATAGGATTTTGACACTTCTTGCCATATAATGCTTCAAATGGATCCATCTTGGTCACAAAGTGATAGGAGCTATTATATGCAAACTCAACCAATTGTAGGTAATCTTCTCATTTGTATTGTTGATCCATGCAATACATCCTTAATAGGTCCTCTAACACTTGGTTTACCCTTTCAATTTTTCCATCCATCTTTGGATGATAAAAAATGCTTATATTCAATTTTGTTCCAAGTGCATAAAATAGGGTTTTCCAAAATCTAGATGTCACATGAGCATCCCTATCATATATAATCTTATCAAGAATCCCATGCAATCTAAATAAATCTTGAAAAAAATTCTGAGCTATTACAAGAGCCTCATCAGTTATATTTCCTGGTATAAAGTGACCTACCTTAGTGAGCTTGTCCATCACTACCAGAATGGAATTGTTCTTATTCCTTGACATAGGTAGTCCTTGCACAAAATCCATCCCAATGACTTGCCACTAACTTTCAAGAACTTCATGTGGATATAAAATACATAAGGGTGATGATCCTCTACCTTCACTCTTTGGAACTCTAAGCATCTTGCTACAAACCTTGCAACATCCCCTTTCATACCCTTCCAAAAATATAATAGCTTTACATCAACCAACATTTTGGTGACACCAGGATGTCCTGAATATGGTGCATTGTGAACTTATTTCCATACCAAGTTCCTCAATTCTCCAGAATTAGGTACATAAATTCTCCCTTGAAATCTTAATAATCCATTAGATTCAAGTTGATATCCTTCATACCTTCGATCTTGTGAATCATCTGTGAGTATTTTCTTGACTTTTTCATAGAAATCATCACCCTTGAATTCTTGTAACACTTGAATCTTAAAGTTAGTTTGGATCAATACCATGGAGGAGATATGCCTCCTGCGACTCAAAGCGTCGACAACCCAATTTTCTTTTCCCTTGTTATAACTGATGTTGAAATCATAGTCAAATATCAATTCTAACCACCTTCTTTGCCTTGCATTGATGTTAGGTTGGGTAAACAAATACTTGAGACCATGGTGATCGATCTTGAGTTCAAAGGGTTTTCCCAACATATAGTGTCTCCACATTTGTAGTGCATGAACAACCGCTTCTAACTCTAAATCATGTGAAGCATAATTTTGTTCATAGGGCTTTAACTTCCTTGACTCATAAGTTATGACTTTCCCCTCCTGCATTAACACTCCTCCCAATCCTTCACCTGATGCATTTGTAATAACAATAAAGTTACCATCTGGATCTGGGACCTTCAGTATTGGAGTTGTGGTCAACTTTTCTTTGACTAGATCAAATTCCACTTAAAATTTCTTTGTCCACTCAAACTTCTTCCTTTTTCCTTGTAATGAAGTGATGGGAAAAGATATTCTTGAAAAGTTTGAAATAAATTTATGATAATACCCAACCAAACCCATAAAACTTCTAACCTCTAGTACACTCTTGGGTATCAACCACTCAATCATTTATTTTATCTTCACAGGATCAACCACGATCCCATCTGCCAAAATTATATGACCTAGATATTGTACCTCTTTTTGGAAGAAGGTACACTTTAAGAGTTTCCCACACAACTTATACTCTCTCAATTTTTTCAAAAACATCTTCAAATGTTTGTGATGTTCTTGTTTATTCTTGGAGTAGATTGAGATGTCATCCAAGAAAACCAACACAAACCTATCCAAGCAGTCTCTAAATACATTGTTCATTAGGTTCATGAATGCTACTAGTGCATTCGTCAATCCAAAAGGTAGGATTGTGAACTCGTAATTTTTGTATCTAGTTTAAAAAGCTATCTTGAAAATATCTCCGTCCTTGATTCTTATTTGATGATATCCATAATGTAGATCAATCTTTGGAAACACAATTTCTCCCTGCATTTGATTAAAGAGATCATTGTTGCATGGCAATGGATACTTATTCTTTACCATTGATTTGTTAAGCAGACGATAGTCAATACATAGGCATAGTGTACCATATTTCTTCTTGATAAAGATCACTGGTGCTCCCTAGGGTGAAACACTAGGTCTTATTAATCCTTTAGATAAAAATTCTTCTAATTTTTCCTTCAACTCCATTGGTTCTATTGTGGTCATCCTATATGGTACTTTTGATATAGGTTTCAGCCCAAGAACTATATCAATGGAGAAATCGAACACTTTCTTAGGAGGCAATCCAGGTAGTTCATTTGGAAATACATCCACAAATTTTCATAGGACAAGATACTCATCCATATCCATTTTCCTCATTTCCACCACTTCACCTTCTTTGACTTCTTGAGAATATTGAGGTTCATAGTACATGAAATCATCCTAAAGGATGACTTCCTAGTATTCCTCAAGTTTATCCATCTTTACTAAAAAGAGTTGACAACCTTTCTTTTTCATCCTATGCATTTGCACAGATAAAATCCATCATAGTTTCATTTCTCTAGGTGTTCCTTTCAATGACACTTGGTTACCTAGATCATCTAAGAATTCTAAGGTTTTAGCATGGAAATCCACTTTAGCTCTATGCTTCCATAGCTATTTCATTCCTAAGATAACATCATAAGAACCTAAGGGAGCTACGTATAAATTCACTTTTGTAGAGAAACTTGGAAGTTCTAACCTTGCTTCAAATAGACATTGACTCACCATAATTCTTGTCTGGTTTTCATACTCCACAACCTAGGATTGAAAAACCAACCTTTCTAGACATTTGACTTGCTATTTTAGGAGAAATAAATTTTTTTGGCACCAATATCTATTAAAATAAAAATAGGAATTCCAGACAAAATACCTGAGGCTTCTATTGGAGTAATTTGATACTCATCTTATCGATTGTCTACTACAACATGAATCCTTTTCTTGAATGTAGCTTGTTGTGGAGGTAGTGGATTCCCATGTGGTTGATATTTTTTCAGCTTGTTAGGACACCAATTATCAAAGTGATCTCCCCCACATGTATAGCATCCTCTCAATGGTCCCCATTTCCTTGCAGGCCTTTCAAAGTTATTAGCATTTCCACTAGCGTTGTTGTTGAAGTTGTTATAGTTGTTGTTGCTTCCTCTTTGATCTTTCTCTAGTTCATTCCAATTTTGTTGGGTCCTTTGTCTCCTTTCTTTTGAAATTTTTTCCCTTCATTAGGCCTCCTCGGAGCTTGATTAGCCTACACCGAGTTAAAGTTATTTCTATTTCTTTCTCGATAGATTGAAATTGACTTAAGCTTTTGTTCTTTCTTTATAGATTTTTCATACACCAAGTCCATAGTTGTAGGATTGTGTACGCCTACTTCACCACCTATTAGGGAATTAAGACCCATTATAAACTTCCTTATCCAAAATCCCTCATACTTTTGGTACATAGGTACGTAACTCAGGAGGCAGTGAACTTTTTCCAATATTCATTCACTGAAGAATCTCCTTATTTCAGATTCTGGAAATCAATGAGATTTTGATCATAGAAGAGTTATGGTAACCACCATTTTTGGAAAATCTCTACAAATTCACTCCACATCAACCTCAAGGAAATGAGTCCTAACTCCTTTTTCTTGTTCATCCACTAGTTGGATGCTTAACCTACCAACTGGAAAGCTCCCCATACAACTTTAGTGATTTTAGAGTAATTTCTAATCTCAAAGAACTTTTCCATGTCCGTAAGCCATGATTCAGCCACATCCCCAGTAGAACTACCCTCAAACTTAGGAGGTGTGATCTTCTTCATGTCACGAGTCAGCTCATTGACCAATCGCTTCCTTTTAGTTTCATCCGACTTTGACTATGACTCCTCATCCTCCTGTTCACTAGAATGGGTTTGATCACAAGAACTTTCCCATTCCTCCTCATTATTAGGAACTTCTTCATCATTATTTGGGACTTCTTGTTCCACTCTTTCTTTACCCCTTACTTCCTATTCGAGGTTTCCTATCATTTCTCTTGTTTCATCTATTATAGTCAAGATGTGGTCCAACTTAGTTTTTGCATTCTTAGTACCTTGTCCTACTTCTTGACTTCCCCCAATGTTAGTTCATGTCCTAGCCATTTTTCCCAAGAACCATTATACCTGAAGGTTTCATTTAATTAGATCTAAGAAAGTTTACTTAATGCTCCACAAAATTAAAACAACCATTTATATAAAGAATCTCATAAAAAACTTATACACGAGTTTTTTTCAAAAGCATATCTTTATTTAAGATTCAATAAGGATTTCAATATCCTTGAGTTTACATAGAATGACTATTAAAATAGTCTAAGGGAGTATATCCCTCTTATTCACTCTTAGATACATAACTTTGTGGGGTATAACCCTTAGAATGTTGCTCATTTCTATCTTCGAAAGGATAATATCCCTTAGATCTATCCTCAGACACATAATTTTGAGGTACATAACCTCCCGATCCACAACTTTTGGTTATTACAATGACTTCTACTAAGGGAAGAACTTGAGGATCCCTAAATATCATGACTGGACTAACACTACATTCTGAAGGTATATCCCTGGAAAGTGACAAAGAGTTAAACCTAGTCGGAGAGATAGAAGGTAAGTAGTTGGAGATGGCATCATCTTTCATCATTCTCTTCTCTTGACTAATTCATGAAATGGAATTACTAAATATCTTAGTATCGCTTAGCCAAATGGAATTTTCATAATTAGTTCTCTCAATGATATGAACAAGGGCTTCTCTTTCCTTCTTGGCTTGTAGGTAGTGCTCATTTCTGATCACTAGCTTTCTTGCATTCATCCTGAGATGCACCATCCTGGCACAAGAATTTCCAAACATTAGACCATATAATGTTGGATTGGAAACATAGCAAGCACATAGGTTCCAAAGCTAAAATTGGCAGCTCTAATACCATGTGTAACATGCCCATTGTTCAATACAGTAAAATTTCTTATGTTTTACCCACAAGTGAATATTTTATGCATCTAACCTTTAAGAGAAATAATTTTTTTCCTTTGAATAATAAATGTACATTGAAACACATTTCAAACTTTTCCATTGCATACAAAATAATTCCTTTCATTCATTCAAATAATGATGATACATAATTTCCATATGACATTTCATATTTACAATTCCCATATAAATGGATACAAGATACATGCATAGCTTAAACAAGATTAAAGAATATATAAATAATAAATGGTCCAAGAAGTCCCCCTCAAATATTTGTCTGCCAACTGATGAGGAGAAGCATCACTCAATCGCTCACCACAAACTTATTACGGTCCCTTGCACATCTACCTAGCTAGTAAGATGGCCCTACCCTTTGAGGAACAGATTGGTTTGATAACCTCATAACAATAGACCTTTTTTAGCATGGTGTTGTGTACTATGCATTTATAGAACTAAAATATAGTGGCTAACTCCCTACATGTATGTACATCTCGGCCTAGTACTTAATCACGAATCATAGTGAAACTTACACTATAAACAATGACTACTTACACTACTTTGGCAAAAGTATTCATCACCCAAAACATAGAGTGGATGTCTCTTATTCACACACCTTCATAGATCGAGTTGGATTAATGACCATTCATACTCTATACCTAGGTTACCCCCTTTCCCATGGATAGGACAAACCCCAGGAATAATCCACTTAACATTTCATAAAAAAAATGACTTTACTACCAAGGTGATTCTAGCAACTTCTAATTCCTAGCTACATAAGTATAGTTTAGACATACTACATGTAGTGATGACAACTATGTATAGCATAAATACGTTTGCATTCAAATAAAATCCCTCATATACATTACACACATATACAACCATTACGATAGGATCTACAACATTATGCACATCCTAGAACATGCAATCTTTAAACAAACATCGCATCATATTCAAATACAATCTTTCCCAATATAATAATAAATCTAATTAACCTTTCCAACATAACAAAAAAGGTGTAGAAACTAGCATGCATGTATAATGATTTCAATTGATTAAACTCCTTCCTAGTATGAATTCCTCAAGCTTCTTGATTACCTCCTCTAAGATCCACTTGATTACCCATAGATTAATGTAGGCAAGAGGTCAGGAGATCTAGTCTCCCCATCGTCCCTGTGGTACCAGAGGGCATGTCACGCTAGCATCACCAGTCATGTGAAAATTCTTACCAGGCACATTGTAGTTTATAGGGGGGCGGCTACCCAATTCTGATTCTTGTAGTCTAAAAAAAAACAAAACTTACTAACTTAGAAATTACAACAAAATAACATCAAGATAATCAGAATGATAAGTGTAACAATTAGTAGAATGAGAACCTCTATTTATACTAATTTGTGAATAACTAGAGGCTACAAACAAGCTAGTATTTATGCCACCTTTCATCCTCATGCAACGAATCACTCACAGGTTTGCAACACATGATAGTCCTCACCATGCAAATAGCTAAGTCGACTTGATATTTGGGATAGCAAACAGGTTTCCTGATTTGAATTCCATTACCAAATTCTGCCAAGTTTGCACTTGACTAAGTCTAAACACTTATTTGTAGGCTCATATGAATTCAAATACTTCTTTTACATTCCAACCTCAAGCAAATATGGCACCGTATCTTAATACTTGGTGCCACCTTCATAGGCACAAACTTGACATATTTTGTAGGTTTCATAAACAACATTAAATTCTTTCAAAAAAATTTACACAATGATATATCTCTTGTGCACTTTGTTTCATGCTTTGACTTGGTCTTTAAAGACTTTATGCACTAGCTTCTTTCCTCTAAATGTTGTGCCATATACTTTATGTGCTATATGATTTATGCGCCATATGTTACCATATGTGTTTTGTTGTATAATGTTAACAATAAAAATCAACGCTATTTATGTGCTTGGGAATTATATTATTAGCTTTATTCATATTATGTATATGTGTGTGTATATATATACACATTTATCTATTGAAGTATATATATATATACATATATGTATATATCAATATATATATTCATTTCATTAGTTTATAAAATACATTTTATTAACAAACATATTTATATTATATATAAATATAAAGAATAGTATTACGTATATGTATACTATTATATAATATATATATTAATATATATATATATATATATATTAATATATATATATATATATATATTTATATATACATTATTACATTTCAATATATTTATAAAACACTCACACATACAATTCTATCGATTGACATGTATACATGGGATGCATATATACATATATACATATATATATATATATATATACATATACATATATACATATATATACATATATATATATATGTCAATTTAGTCCAATCAGTATTCCTATGCATATGGGTAATCCGTCCATGAGTATGTGTAGGTACGTCTACCTATATATACTCATGTACGTATTCACTTATATGTATGAGTCTACCATAGACATGTATACATATACATATACATAAAATGTATATATATATATATACATTTTATGCATATATCTCATCAATACCACAATAAGCATACAAGGAAAGACTATCACATGACATCAAGAATTAATCAAAATTATCAATCACATCAATCACAACAATCACAACAAAGATTACTTACCTTTTCCCAAAACTGACTTGACTCACTAAGACCAACTAGGACGTGAGTGTGTGAATGATTAGTTAGGCTTGTTAAGGGTTACGAAACCAAGTTCTCTTGAGTGATACTCCCCCTCTCCTCTAGAGGTTTAAACCTATTATTGCACTCAACTTGGTACATCATAACAATAGTTAGCTGAACACAACATAATCATATACATCATACATTTCATAGTTAAAATCATTATAGAATATCAAATTGCATCAATCATTCATTCATCAAATTTCCATTCAAGATTCATTAAACATATTCATAAAAAGGTTCATAAAACACATTCATGTAAAGATCCATAAAACACATTAATTTATTCAAGAAATTTAACCAAACATGGTAATAGTAAATAGGTAATATCACTAGGGGTGTAACATTTTGATTTTATTTCCCTACCTGAGTATCTCTTGAGCAGAGTTGTGCTTTTGATAATTATATTTGCATATCTGATCCACAAAATTATACTTTTGATGCTTATTATTTTATTATTGAGCTATCCTTCGGTGATTTTGACATATTTTATTGTGCTCATTCTAATAGAATGATGCTTTTGACCTGAATACTTACACTTTTGATTCATAATTTGGTGCTTTTGACCTAAATACTTGCACCTTTGATTCATAATTTGACACTTTTGACCTATTATATTGTGCATCTCTCTAGAAGAGTTTCACTTTTGAGTCCCTTTACTGTGCATATGCCATTTTTTTTGCATCTGATCAATACAATGATGCATCAGATAAATTTCTAAGTTTCAAAAACATTGTTAGAATCAGACTTTAGGTATTTTCACAAAATAAACATGAAATAAAACATGAGACATATCTTAGCTGAGTTTTACACTTTCATTCACCAACATAATTTTGAGACAGAACACATCCATCATCCATTCTATTTCATCTTTTTGGATTTATAGAGCTATCATCCTAAATTTGGACAAACAAAACCTTTTTCATCATATCCATAATCATCTATACTATCTTATGCCTAATAGCCAAGATTTATATTATGGTCTATATCTTCTATCATTGGTCATTAACTTAGATCTTTTCTTGAAAAATTACCTTCTTCAAGTGGATAATTTAGTTAAGACCTATCATCTGTGGATAAAATTTCTTGGGAGTGTTGGCTACTCTTGAGTTGGTGAAATCCACTCCTTATCCTTTTTCTTGGACTCATCAATCTAGTTCAAGTTAAAAAGTGATACATATCACTTATCATCACTTATCATCACTTGAATATATAGATTAACCTTCACCTATTGAGGTTTTATCCTACATATCCTTTTTAACAATTAGAAAACACCAAAAATGGTCATCCTTAATCATCACATCTTTTATCCAAATCCAAGTCATATCTTTACAAGGTCCTAAGAATCCAACATAAAATCATCCAATTCTCATCTCACTAAGGTCTTAACATTTGTATGCCTATCACAAGGTCTTCACATTTTAAACTCATGGAATCCAATTAAAGATATTCAAATATTACTACAATCATGGGTGAAACACAACAAGAGTTTGGCATGCCTTCTCATTTGTTTAGCCCAAATGATTATCAAACACCATGACCTTTCTCAACAAAGGTTATGTCTATTATAGAGTAAATCACAAATAAAGATTTTTAATCTACATAAATAAAATTTCTAGAGAAGAAATAAGACCCAAATGTAATTAAAGCAATTGATTGTATTCTTGTTATGGACCCAAACATATATTTTCTTATATTAGCATAAAAAGGTGCCAAGATAACTTCAAATTTTGACATTTCCACACTTAGGGAGAAAGCACTTACAAAAATCATTCATCACACATCACACCTAACACAAAAAACCCCATATCTCAATCAACCAACATATCCATGCCAATTATGTCACTTCAACTATCTATACCTTCTATTAATACCAACTCAACAAAATTCACTAGATAATACATCAATCCCTTTTTCAACGACCCAACTCATCTAATCATCTCACTACATCCATTATCATACCTAATCCACACATCTCATCATCCATACCATATAAAACTCAATCCTCCATACCTACTATACCTATGAACATATACATCCCATACCACTATCAATATTCCACACTCAACATGCCTATAAGCACACACATCCCACATAATTCATAATTCTCTATAAACATAAATATACCATACAATTCACAATCTTCCATGATAACTACACCTCCAAATACATACATCCCACAAAATCAATTATCCATTCCTTCATCTAATGTAAAACAACACCAATCGTACATCCCAAAAAATCAATCATCCATTCCTTCATATAGCATACCACAACCTCGATCATACATCATGAAAAATCAATCATAAATTCCATAATCTAGTATTCAACAACATCAATCATACATCCTAAAAAATAATCATCCATCCCTTTAAATTTCAACATTCTGCAACAATAATCATACATTTCCTAATATCATAATCACTCATTTAATTCATCAACTATTCTAAAACATCAATGATATCTTCCCTCGAATCAACCAACCAACCACCTATCAACATGCCCACCAAAAAACTAAATGTATGTCGATGTATGATTTTAATGGAAAAAGAAGTGATAGGAGAAGCAAGAAATACTACTTTGAATTCGAATGCCAGTAGAGTTAAATGGTGGAAGGTTGGATAGTAGTTTCAATGTTGTAGGAGAGGTGGTTACTAGTGGATTTTTCTATGAGTGAGGGCCCAATGGTAGTCCTTGTTAAGAAAGTATTGGATGATGGGATATTTTTTCCAATGGGGGTGGATATTGTGGTACCACCAAACCCTGGAGGTACATCATCTATTGCTTGTTTCAAGGATAATGGCTTGTGTTTGTGTGTTGAGGGTCAAAAAGTCTCTAATGCACCTATCAAGAATATTTTCTCAAAACAAACCCCTTAGTGGTCAACTCTTTTTGGCACTAAACCTAAAGGTAAAAGATATTCCCCTCAAATCTAAGTTTCTTCGAATATAGAATCAAGTGAGTTTACAATTTTTATTCTTGATTATCTTTTTAAAAAGGCTGCTAATCTTATGGAGTTGACATTCCTGAGAAAATTCTTGGGACCATAGTTGAATATTACTATGGTTAGATCTTGGGCTCCTAAGAGGTGGTGGTGTACTAATGGGCAGATTGATATATTGGCTATGGAAAAAGGTTTCTTCTCCTTTTCGCTCTCTCCTATGATGAATATTTGGGGATCATACTTTCAAGAGGGTCGTGGCTTATTGGTAAATACACTTTAGCTTTGATGAAATGGGAACCAAATTTTGGTACTTCTAATTATTCCTTCAATATGGCCCATGTTTGGATCAGATTACCTGGCCTCCCAATGGGATATTGGGATGAAGAAATTTTTAAGGGCATAACTAGTACCTCTGGTTAGCTAGTGTCAATAGATGAGATGATTTTTCTTAGCAAGGATTTGTGGTAATGTGGATTAGTCATCAAATATGTCAGATTCAATAAAGTTGGCATCTAAAATGGATGAGTGGAAGCAAGTGGTAGAGTTTGAATCTTTTCCTTTTTCTTGCTTCTAATGTAAAAATCCGAGTCAATGGGCCAAAAATTTCCCAAAGTAACCCATGCCTAAACCTAAATTTTGGAGGGAGAAGTTTGGTTGTGTAGCAGATAAAGTTTCACAAAAGGTTTCTAACCTTTTAGGGAAAGATTTGAAAGAGGGTTTGGATAAAAAATCCCTTTTATTAGGGTATCCTCTCCGTCTGTCTTGGCACCCAAATCAGTTGGGGATGTCTAAAGGATGGTTTTGGATTCCTCCACAAAAATAGGACCAATGTTCAGGTTAGATGATTCCCCATGTTCTGGATGTTGGGTTGGAAGCTTCCTTAGCTTAAAAGTTGGTAGAGATAAAAATGGACTAGAGCTTCAATATTGAAGGTATATATTTCCTCGGGATGCCTTTGGTGGGTGGGAATGGAGAGTTTAAATCTTCTCCCTTACTCTAGCAGGATATTCATCAAGACCCTATGCTAATAGAGGAATATAAGACGTATGTTTTGGTAACCCTAGTTGAGGAACCTTTTATTGTGGTAAAAGGTAGGAATAATAAAAAATATCAAAATTCCTTACCTTGAATTTAAGGAGTGATCATTTGAAACTTTCAAAAAGTGGACTATGGATTTGAGCAAAAGGTCCAAAGAAGATCCTCATCTCAAAAAAATAGGGAGAACGAGAGTAAAAAGGAAATTATTGAGTGAGTTTAGAAAACCCTCTTTGATATGTGCTCAAAGAACACCTCATCCAAATGTAAATGAAGATAATCTTTTGGAACATTATGAGTTAAATCATGTTCATAAACATGATCTCTTGAATAACATTATTCGGGATCATAAACCAGATATTTTACTTATTCAAGAAACAAATATGCATTGTGACAAGTTTTAAAAGATGAAAAATCATCTATTCAAAGATTGCAGCTATCATGGGAGCAGCTCTGATGTGGATTCAAGTGGGAAAGATACTTTTAGGAACCCCAAATTATTAGAGGAGTGGCTCTAAGAGAATATCCTATTCATGTAGCTATTCAATTTTTCATTTTAAGGGTGATACCTCATGAATTATATTGAATGTGTATGCCCCTAATGTAAAAAGGGTAGAAGAAGATTATGGAATAATCTGAGCTATATGAAATAAAAAATTTAGACGAGTTCATGGTTGGTTATTGGAGATTTCAACACCGCACTAAAGGAGGATGAGAAAATGGGAGGATCCCAAATTCCCTTGGAAAGTAGAATGGATCTAATGGAGTTTATACATGATCAAGCTCTTTTTGACTTAGATTTACATGGCGCCTCATACACCTAGTCTAATTGCTAGGTGGGTATAGATATCATCCAAGTTAAGCTGGACCAAGCTCTTATTTCTATGGATTGGTTCTCGAATTAATATTTCTCTCTCAACTTTTACTCGTATAGGCTCAAACCATTACCCGTTTTCTCTCTCAATTGATAGGTTGGGTAAAAGGTTCCCCATTAGATTTGAGAAAATGTGGATGATACACCCAAATATTAAGGATGGAATAAATGAGTGGTGGAAGGTCAAAATTGAGGGATGTGTGGCCAAGAAATTATCATATGTTAAATCTATGGTTTAGAAATGGAATAAATATTCCTTTAGTCAAATTTTTCAAATCAAGAAATTTGTAAAGAGAATTTTGGATAAGGTTTAGTATGAAATAGAAGTTAAAGGTGTGGAATCATTACTAAAAATTTAGGAAAATGATATTTTAGCTCATCTTCATGATATTATATAAAAAGAAGGTTTTTAGAAATAGAGATCTAGGGTTATTTGGATGAAAAGTGGAAGTCAAAATACTAATTTTTTTATCTTTCATCTCTTAAGCATAGGGAAGCTAATAGAATCAACTCCATTCAATCCAAATAATTTGTTTTGAAGGAGGAAGGGGAAATCCATCAGGCTAATTTAGAGTTCTTTTATAATATTATATCTAATGATTTAGAGTATGATAAGGTGTGTGAAGAATAGTTTATGGGAGTAATTCTAAAAATTATTTCAAAATAAAGTAACAAAAAGATAATCTCTATCCCCTTCGAGGAGGAAATAATTATAGATTCTCTCTAATTTCTAATTAACTTGGTGCTACTAGGTATACAAACAACTCAAAGGACTTGAGAATTGAATAGTTCATCTTTCACAAGCGGCTATATTTAATTATCAACCAAGGACACGTAAAATTTAGATAGTGTTGGAAAAATATATGTGTTCAGAGATCCTAGACACATCCTACATCAATGGAGTATAGGAAAATGCAAATGTACAAAGGATAGTAAAGGCTAGAAAATGAAGCAAATTGCTAATTCACAAAACGAGGGAAACAAATATAAACTGTTACCTTATGCTATGGGTATCTAATGCTTAAGAGTGTAACTATCAATTGCTAAAAGTATAGTGTCCTAACATAGCTAATTCCTCTAGAGTATGAAACCAACATGAAGCTACACAATTCAATTCAAAACTACAGAATGGAATTCATAAATAACAACACATGCATATAACTGGAAACTACTAACTAAATTTAACAATGCATTATTTAATCTAACAATAAAAAATGAAGTGGGTTAGTAGTACCTGAAGTGGCCCTTGATTGAGTTGTTGCTTCCATATAAGTTGTCAAACACTCACTTACTTAGTAAACTGATGGGAGAAAATGAGGCCCTATTATTCCATTCTTTATTTTCCTTTTTACCTTCATTTTCATTATCCTACCTATACTTCCTATCACTATTTGTTTTAGGAAAATAGATATATTTAATAAATTGTAAAAGGAATTAAAACTATCAAAAATTCTAATTATTTAAAGAAATCTTAATCATTTCATGATTAAATGATAGGGGATAATTAAAGGTGTAGTTGTAGTTGTTGAGTACATGGAGGGTGAAGGACCAATGAAGAATGAAGATGTTAGAGTGAAACAATTGTTGAGTCATTTTATTTAGAAATACTTTTGAGTTGTTAATATTTCTTTTTTTATCAGACAATTTCTATTTGTTGGTCATAGATCGATAATCTATTTTTTATTAAACAATTTGGTTTGTTGGTCGTAGGCAATAACAAACCCAAATTCTATTGATTTTTGGTATATCGATCAGTATATATGTGTGTATATCTAAGACTCAGATAGATGGTGATTAATTGATTAATATATAGATAAAAAAGTTCTCTACTTCGATTTGAGTGGTATTTTTGTGTGTGTATAGTTAGCTCAACGTAGAACAAAAAATTCCATTCCATCACCAGGTGAACTAGGGAGCAAGGGCCAAATTCTTGGGTCACTCAATGATTGTATTAGTTATTTTTCTTTGGTAACGTGTGATTTTATTTCTATTTTGTGTATGTAATGTGTCATTTTATTTCTATAATATTTCTAGCTTGTGATATCGTTTAAATCTAATTCTCATTCTATGATAATCTTAATATCTGTCAATAATAGATTGTTAATCAAAGTGTGAAGTGATTTTATTCTGAATTCAGATAAAGATTTGTTGTTATTTTATATTATGTAAGAGTTTCTATTATACTTCCTGGCATAGTTCTTGTCACACTTCCTGGCACAATTTCTATAACTTCCCGTCATGCCTTCCTATCATCCTTATGCTCCTTTTTTTGATCCTCCTTGGTCTGAATATTTGTCTTGTCTCTCGGTCTTCATTTTTCGTGAACACTCTTTGCTTGCTTTTTGTGTCAAGAACCTTCCTATCATTCTTGGGACATGTACTTGGCTCTTTTATTATCTCTTCATTGGCATTTCACTTTACCACGGTGATTTTTGTACATGCTTAGTGATGTCCCTTCTGGCCCTATGGACGTTGTACATGTTATGGTACTACAAGGTAGATTGCACAAATGCCTTCAGTCACATGTTTCTTTTTGTCATGTCAATTTGATCCATCAGCTTCTCTAGTGTCCATGTTGGCATCGGTTTCTATTGCTTTGCTGACAGGGCAGATTTTTCACATGCCTTTTTTTATTCTTCTGCCACGCTATGGTTTCGTCATACTATCCTATTTATAATCTCTCTCCATGTCATCATTTCTATGTACCATCCTCCTTGTCACCATCCATTTCTCTCCACATTCTGTCATCATTTCCATATCACGTTCTCACTTCCATCCATTTCTCTTCACATCCCATCATCCTTTTTGGCATTTATTCAGTATGTGTCATTAGATCTATAAAGATTGTGCATTTATGATTGTTTGCTCGTCACCACTCTAGTGTTGGATTTTACACCACTAACTTTATATTCTAATCTCCACATGTCTCTCTATAATTGGTAATTGGTAGGTTTTAGTTTCTTTTTCAATTTATTGTTTGTATTTATTTTTCAAAGAAAATGGTGACTTGCCCCATCGATGAGTCAATAGCTAGGGATACGATGTATTTGGTGTGTTTTCTATGATCATTTGTAGCATCATTATTTAGAAAGAAATTATTTTCCACTTGATTTGGCTATTATTTTCGGTATGTTAACCTTACTTCGTAGTCACTTCCCTATTCTTACATATCATTTCACCATAATTTGTCATTACTTCTCCATAATTTTACCCTTCCTCATAATCCCACCATTTCCATTTTTGAAATTTTACCATTTTGAAACCATTTGTGTGTTAGTGGTTTGAATTGTCTAGTTTTTCTATTGTGCAAAACTTCTAGGTACATCCATCGCATAGGAACGCTGTCACTGCCATGAAATCACCTCCATGGAACATTTGAGAGCTATGAAGGGAGATTATAACATTTTTAAGTAGGGACAATGGGATATATATTTAAGAAGGTTATGTGGGTTTGATAATGACATGGCTAGGGAATTTGCACTTGGCTTTCAACGGAATCAAGCATCTCTTTAGGGCTTGAAGTTCCATGTGATGGTATCCACAATTATCTATGTGATTGGGTTTCTACTATCAAGAGAAAATTATTTTATTGATAATTCCACAAAATTCATAGAATTACAACTAATGCAAAAACAATTTTTGCAGAGAGGAGATTCAGTTGAAATGGTCCATGGGCAGGGGACCAAATTGTCTTCACTCCCTCAACCATGGAAGGATATATCCAAATTCATCATACAATAAATTACATGTGAAAGAAGGTACATTTATGTTTTTTCCCAACATTTTCACCTTCTGCTACATTTAAGAAGAGGACATCTTATAAACATTCCATATTTTCTTCACTATTCCTTGCAAAGAATGAGTAGTGCCATACAAGAAGGGAAGAAAAATCCCTTGGCTCATTATGGGTTGATTAGGCTTTTGATTATTTGAGAATTAAAATTACTCTCTCCTCGTGGTGATTGGGACAATTTTGTTAGCATGGGAGAAGACTTAGCCCAGGAAACCTCGGAGAAAGGACTTTCTAAAACAAAAGGGATCTCTAAAACCCCAAGTCCTGCACAAATTGATTAGGAAACCCTTGAAATTACTATTGTCCCTAGCTCCACCTGTAAGCATAAATTTAGTAAAGAAACCCCTACAAGTCCTATTGTCCATAGCACGAGTGATCCATAAACACAAATCTAGCAAGAAACCCTCAACTAGACAAAGTTCAAACCCTCAAACTATTGAAAAATGTTCCCCAAAATTCAAGAAGGAAAAGGGTCTATTGATAAATTGAAAGGCCTAACTCAAGAAGCAAGTGATATCATGGATTTAGACCAAAAAGAATCTGATTTTGACTTATAAATCCTAGTTTAGGCCCTTAAAAAGCAAAGAAAAGCTAGCGAAGAGCCCAAATGGCTTGAGAGAAGAAAGAAGAAAGAAGAACAAGAAAAGACTAGCTCTGATTTGGAGGTCTTTGAATCTGAAAACCCTAACCTTGCTCCTCCATATGATGATGATCTCGACCCTAATATTGATACTATGAATGATACCATTGTCCTTGATGAACTAGGGAAAGTTACTTCCCCTGAAGGGATAGGAAGTCCTGTACAAGAAAACCTTGGCCACTCCTCAACACTGGATGAAATTAAGGGTATTGAGATGGGAATGGGAGAAGTGCCAAGCCCATAGATGGAGTATGGACACTTGGAAACTATGGATGTATCTAGAAATATTGATGAACAAAGGGTTGATAATATTTAGGAAGGCGAATAGGGGTTATGAGAGTCTACAACTCCTATTATCACTAGGACATAAGAGAAAAATTGGATGAACTGATTGTTGGTTTGGAAGAGGGAAAAAATAATGACAATGAGTTTCCTAACCAAGACATTTAGGAAGCTGAAGAAGAGTTTGAAGAGAGTGAAATCCTCTTAAAACAAATTAAGGATTTGCAAGATTCAGTTGAGAAGCTGAAAGAGAAAAATCAAGAATTACAGAATCAACTTTGACATGCACACTCTACCTCTCAATTGCAAGAAACATAAATTCATAGGATGAAGGCAGAGTTGGATCAAGAATAAAAATTTAGGGAACAACATATGCCTATTAGGGATCATGAACAACAGATGGAGACATTAAAACAACTTTGGTCCAAGGAGATTACCAACACCATATAGAGATTGACATCTTTGCCTGGTTAATAGTTTTTCCCTCTTACATGAGGACATGCAAGACTCTCAGTTGGGGGGAAACTAATGGGAGAAAATGAGGCCCTATTATTCCATTCTTTATTTCCCTTTTCATCCTCATTTGAATTATCCTACCTACACTTCCTGTCAATATTTTTTTTAGGAAAATAGATATTTCTAATAAATTGTAAAAGGAATTAAAACTATCAAAAATTCTAATTATTCAAAGAAATATTAATCATTTCATGATTAAATGACAGGGGATAATTAAAGGCACAGTTGCAACTATTGAGTATGTGGAGGGTGAATGATCGATGAAGAATGAAGTTGTTAGAGTGGAACGATTGTTGAGTTGTTTTGTTTAGAAATACTTTTGAGTTGTTAATATTTATATTTCTGTCAAATAATTTATGTTTTTTGGTCGTAGGCCAATAATCTATTTCTAATTAAACAATTTCATTTATTGGTCGTAGGCCATACAAAATCCAAACTCTATCAATATTTGGTATATCGATCAGTATATATGTGTGTATCTAAGACTCAGATGGATGGTGATTAATCAATTAATCTATAGATAAACATATGCTCTACTTCGATTTGAATAGTATTTATGTGCATGTATGGTTAGCTCAACATAGAAAAAATATTTTTGTTCCATCACCGAGTGAACCATGAAGCAAGGGCCCATTGCTTGGGTCACTTGGTGATTTTGTTAGTTATTTTTCTTTAGAAATGTGTGATTTTATTTTTGAAATATTTCTATTATGTGTATGTAATGTATCATTTTATTTTTGTTGTATTTCTATCTTGAGATCTCATTTAAATCTGATTCTCATTTTGTGTTAATCTTAATATTTGTTAGTAATGGATTGTTAATCAAAGTGTGAAGAAAGTTCATTTTGAATTCAAATAAAGATTTTTTGTTGTTATTTTATATTCTATAATAGTCTATGTTATACTTCTTGACACAGTTCCTGTCAAACCTCCTAGAACAGTTTCTATAACTTCCGATCATAGAGTACAAACAAAATTGAAACAAAATTATTAAACTAGATTTATAGTTTAATCCATTTTGCACACTTAGTTGCATATCATTTCCCCTCAACTTATGAACTTCATCCCTTAGGCATATAGCCCCAACGTCTTTCAAAAGTCTCATGCTCCCGGATTGACAAGGTACAAATTTGAATTACAATCCAAATTCTTAGCCTTAATTCTCAAAGCCAGAGTACTAAGTTTTGTCCAAAAATTTTGGTCGCATTGGTAGGGAAAGGCATTAAAGGCTTGAAAACTTAGTGAGTCAAGTTAGGACCAATGTGCTAAAGTGAAATTTCATGCAATCGTCGACCATTCCCAGATAATTAACCTGGGTTTGCTCTGTTGTAGAT